>RJWK010025328.1:6395-27852 GCA_004363435.1 Platanista minor
TTGACAGATTTATTGGAGTGTAATTGCTTTACAATGGTGTGTTAGTTTCTGCTTTATAACAAAGTGAATCAATTATGCATATGTCCCCATATCTCTTCCCTCTTGCGTCTCCCTCCCTCCTACCCTCCCTATCCCACCCCTTTAGGTGGTCACGGAGCACCGAGCTGATCTCCCTGTGCTATGCGGCTGCTTCCCACTAGCTATCTGTTTTACGCTTGGTAGTGTATATACGTCCATGCCACTCTCTCACTTAGTCCCAGCTTACCCTTCCCCCTCCCCGTGTCCTCAAGTCCATTCTCTAGTAGGTCTGTGTAACACATATATATGGAATCTAAGAAAGAAAAAATAAGAAAAAGAAAAAGAAAAAAAAAGGTCATGAAGAACCTAGGGGTAAGATGGGAATGAGTCATCTTTCAAAACTCCTTCCTCCCTCCCTCGTTCTTTCTTCCTCCCTCCCTCCCTCCCTCTCTTCCTTCCTGCCTTCCTTCCTTCCATCCTTCTTTCTTTCCTTCTCATTTCTCATGCTCCGTGACTAATAAATTCTTGTGTATTGAAGATTCTATAGGCTTTGTGGTACACAGGGTGGGAAGAGCATCTATTTTGGACTCAGATAAGTCTGCGTTCACATCATGGTTTTGCTACTTACTACCCTTTGGCCTTGAGCAAATTACTTAAGCTCATGGAATCTTGGTATCCTTATCTATAAAATGACAAAAATAACATCCCCTACATGGCCAACGGAGAGGATTGGAAAAGAGCTGCACATTTTCTACTTACTTATTAATAAATAGTAATCTCATTCTTTCCCCTTGCCCTGGTTCTATCTCTCATTCCCATTTTTCTTTTCCATTAAATGGAATAATACTTGTCAAGATACTTCATGCAGTTCTTGACATGCAGGTGTTCATCACATGTTGTTTTTCTCTTTCCTTCTGTTGTTGCCTTCTCAGTTCAGACGTATATTTCTTCTTGTCTAGACAATTGGTGGGGCTCCTGCCTGGACATTTGGATTCACCCCCGTCCCCCAACAACACTGCTGGTTCATTGACCTTCCCCAGGCTTCCTCAGATGAGGCCACTCCTCTGCTCCGAAACTTTTGCTGCTTCAGCAAAAGTTTCATTTCATTTCCCAGAAAATGAAATAGGAAAACATATGGTCCAAGTTATTTTCACAGACTTATATGTCACAATTTTTACACACAGGCTGCATGCCTCTAACTTTTCTGTTCTGTTGCCTTTCCTCCTGGGCCTGGAATGATATCTAACCAGACTCTGTCCACCACATCTGTTTCTACCATGATGCTTTCCCTGATCACCCCAACACTTGGAACTTCTCTCTCCCCTGACCCCAAAAAGACTTTGCACTTCTTGTCCTCAACTTATTTCCCATTTTAGTGGTTATTTATTTATTAATTTACACTTTCCTACTCCCCCCTCCCTGAGACCATAGCTCTTTGAGACTGTGTCTAGTTACTGTATCTACTTTTTGAAGTAGCTAGTCTAGTGGGCACTCAATACATTTTGGCTTAATGAAAATAATGAAACTTTGATATGCAGACCCACTTGTGAAAGCAAAAGTATTTTAGACAAGAGAACCACAGTTTATGAGAGGAGAAAGAGAGGAGAGGATTAATGATAAGGAAGAGAAGAAGTAAAAAGAAAGTCAGTTCATTTGGGGAACAAAGTCATTATTTTCTGATTGGGTCAGAAAAGTATGAAATGCAAAAAGTAGCAAAACTAGGATTATGCTGACAGAGTGAGGCAGTTTTGAAAGCAGTCGCCATGTTATCCCATTCTAATTCTTGGCATAATATAATGATTAATATCCCATGACAGAAGATATGCTGGCAAACTGCCCTGTATCTGAAAATAAAGGAAATACCCTGGAAAGGATGAGATGTGGTGAAGAGAGGAAATGACAATGTCCTGAAAAGTTTAGCTCTTAGTCATCACAGGAGCACCCCAAATCTCGGTATGTGTCAAGCAGCCTGATGGGATCCTGGTATCCCTCTTGTCACTCTGTAAAGGCAGTCACTTTGACACAAACAGAGATAAAGCAGCCTAAGTACACAGAGGGGGTCTAGATTTTGGGAACATAAGTGCTGAGTATACAAATGGTACTCAGTAAAAGCCTGTTAATTGATGTACCACAGTTTGTGACAGAACTTCTCTAGGGTCTGATGCAAGAGTAAAGTAAGGCCTCAGAAAATGCTGAGGTTTTCCAGATCACTCAGTAACACTGGGACAAGTAGGCTTGTCTTGGCTAAGATATAATAGTCATACCTTACTCTTCCAGAAGCCATTTTTTTTTTTTTTTTTTGCGGTACGCGGGCCTCTTGCTGTTGTGGCCTCTCCCGTTGCAGAGCACAGGCTCCGGACGCGCAGGCTCAGCGGCCATGGCTCACGGGCCCAGCCGCTCCGCGGCATGTGGGATCCTCTCAGACCAGGTCACGAACCCGTGTCCCCTGCATCGGCAGGCGGACTCCCAACCACTGCGCCACCAGGGAAGCCCAAGCCATTTGTTTTATAAGCTTAAATGAGAAGTGAGAACTTGATGGAATCCAACAAGGTCTTTGAGCAGCCAAATTTAGGATGATTTTAAAAAGTTTTTTTAAGTTGAGAAATAGTGGTTTTTCTCTTACCAGGCCTTTCTTCTAGTTAAGAGAGCTTACGTCTATGTGGTTGAAAAACTTCCAGTTCATCATGAATTTGTCAAATAAGAAGAGTATTTAAAACACAGTTTTAAGCCTAATATAGAATGTTAATTGTCCCCTTGGACACATTTGGAAAATCACGAGAAGTCTCCAAGGAAGTGTGCTTTTCGGGAACTTTGCAGAAATTGCTTGAGCATTCAGGGTTTGCAATGGCTCAGGCCATGATCGTCACCCCTCCATTCGTGTGTCTTAGATATGAACATGTGCCAGTAACTCAGGGAAAATTTACTTACTTATCATTTTACTATCAAATACACCATTATAAATATAGCAATTGAAGACCAAGGAAATGGCCAAATTATTCATATTGGTGTTTTAATTCCAATGCAAGGTTAACAAAAAGATTGACTTCATGCTCCCAAACCGTTGTTTAGGCTTTTTGAGCAATAGGAATGAGTTATTTGACATGATGCTTTTTCACTTGCCTTCCTCTCTTTCACTCCAGTTTCTACTAGTATAAAGGCTTCACTTTCTCAGGGGGTTCTAAAACTGCCTTGGAGGGAAACTTCAAGCAATTTCTAGTTAGCTTTTTTGATTGTGCTTTTTCATTGAATTCTGGTGCTCTTCCTTAAAATTTGCATAATTGGTTCTTAAAGAATTCTGCTACTGTCATGGTCTCAGACAATGATTATTCCAGGATTTCTTGAATAAAGGTCACCAAAACTTTATTAAATCTCCAAAATACTAAGGAAAACACTTTAAATTCACATGTGAGAACAGCCTATGATTGCTTTCTGTTGATTTATTACTTGTCTGACAGGATATTGCAGTCATGCTTTCCACTACCAGGTTCATGTGGGAAATCTTAGGAATCGCTCCATAGCTATCATATCTGTGGACAATTTCAGGTTTTTTGAATTTCCCTCATTATCTTCTGTATTTTCACTGGTTTCAAGTTTACTCATCAAACTTCCTGTTTTTAACCACTGATCCATGCTCCCAGTTGAAAATGTAATTTGAAACTATTCGCTTGAAAAGTTAAGTGAAGTATAACTTTGCAACACACAAAAAACTCAGAATTTGGGGTTATTTTGTGTTATGGGAGAATTCACTATATTTGGAGAAAGACCTTAACATAGATATGTGTTTGTAAAAAACGTACTTAAATCTCATAATTGTAGTGGAAATTTAACTGGTCTGTGGGAATTGTGTGTGTGTGTGTATAGAAGTTAGAAAAGCCTCACTGATTCTAAACAGGACAGACTCATTAAAAAATACATCAACTGGGCTTCCCTGGTGGCACAGTGGTTGAGAGTCCGCCTGCCGATGCAGGGGACGCGGGTTCGTGCCCCGGTCCGGGAGGATCCCACATGCCGCGGAGTGGCTGGGCCCGTGAGCCATGGCTGCTGGGCCTGCGCGTCCGGAGCCTGTGCACCACAGTGGGAGAGGCCACAACAGTGAGAGGCCCGCGTACCGGAAAAAAAAAAAAAAAATACATCAACTGTAAAAGACTGTGGACTTGCCCAGAGATTATGTAACCAGATAGACTACCACTGTTCTTCTCCCTAGGTAGTGAAACTGCCATAAAAGTGATCTCATCTTAGACATGTTTTCAGCTTTCCTTACAGGAGGACCCATGTTTGTGCTACACAATGCTGGCCACTTTGTTTGGAGCAGAGGTGGTAACTTGACTAGCTTGGACCAATCAAATACTCTTTTCTATAATAAGGGATTTGGGACTAAAACTTTCTAGTTTAATTTGGTCCTATTTTGCTGTAGTCGGAATTCTAAGATGACTCCAATCTCCCTTTAGGTGGATGTAGTGCTAACCTGCACCTACTTTGGAAGAGAGGTACTGGCTGGTAGTACCCAGTGATACCCTCTGAGTTATGCAGAGCGATTGGCTCCTTCACAAGATGAGCATAGACCACTACGTATTTCTGAGTTCTTGTATTTACTTTTTATGCTTTTCTGACTCTTCTTTCAGGCCTTTAGTTGTCATTTCTTTGTACAATTTTGGAGCCCATACAAGAAGAGAAAAATAGTTTTGTTGTTACCCAATTCTGCCCCTTCTGAGTCCATACTTTTTATACTGAACTTTTTAGCTGAAGATGTACCACAAAGACATCTGATCATTGAGAACATACTGATCTCCCAACATATCTTGGCCTTTTAGGCTTTGTAGCCTTTTAGCTACAAAGCCTTAAAGGCCTTATAGCCTTTTTCCTTCTAGTTCAGTTGTGATACTGTTGGACTCTTCTAAAATGAACTTTGGCAAAAACTAAGGGTGGAGTAGGGTGGGAGCAGAGGGGTGGGATGGTGGAAGAACATAGAAATCAATGAATTTGCATAGTTCGGAGTTCTGCTCTGTCCCTTATGTACAGCCAAGATCCAGTGTGGCTAGGTTAACTTTGGAGTGGATAGTCCGTGATCCCTGGATTAGTTTTAAACCTCTGTATTGTATACATATAATTGAATGAGTGCAAAATTAAGAAAGAAGGCACTAAAAGCACAAGCTACGAAGGAAAAAAACCAGGTAAATGGGACTTCATCAAAATTAAAAACTTTTGTGCTTCAAATGAGACAAATGGATAAAGAAGATGTGGTACATATATACAATGGAGTATTACTCAGCCATAAAAAGGAACGAAATTGGGTCATTTGTAGAGACGTGGATGGACCTAGAGACTGTCATACAGAGTGAAGTAAGTCAGAAAGAGAAAAACAAATATCGTATATTAACGCATGTATGTGGAATCTAGAAAAATGGTACAGATGAACCGGTTTGCAGGGCAGAAATAGAGACACAGATGTTGAGAACAAACGTATGGACACCAAGGGGGGAAAGTGGGGGTGGTGGTGGTGATGGTGGGATGAATTGGGAGATTGGGATTGACAATATGTACACTAATATGTATAAAATAGATAACCAATAAGAACCTGCTGTATAAAAAATAAAAAAAATTTTAAAAAGACACCATCAAGAAAGTAAAAAGACAACCAATGAAATGGGAGAATGCATTTGCAAATCATATCTCTGATAAGGAATTTGTATTCAGTGTATAAAAAGTACTTCTACAACTAACAATAAAAGACAAATAATCCAATTATAAATGAGGAAAGGAATTGTATAGACATTTCTCCAAATGACATACAAATTGTCAATAAACACATGAAAAGATGCTCAATATCATTAATCATTAGGGCAATGCAAATCAAAACCACAATGAGATAACACCTCTTATCTACCAGGATGGCTAAAATAGAATAAAAAACAACAGCCAGACAATAACAAGTGTATCTGCACATGTGTATATGTGTGTGCATGCACGCATGTGTGTATTTTTTGTGGAACTGCTGTTTCTTTATAATACTCTGCATAAACTGGGCCACGTGGAACATTAGTTATATTTGGGTTTTGCTGCCATAGCACTTTACAGTTTACTATGATCTTCACCATATATTATCTACCTCATTTAATCCTTGTAACTATATAAGGTTGGCAGAGTAGTTCATTATTTCCTCTTTCTTGAAGATAAAGAAGTTCAGGCTCAGAGATATGAATCCTATAAATTGTTAAACTAGGTCTTAAATTCAGGTTCTCTTTACAGGATACCATGCTATTTCTCAAATAATACTGCCTTACATTTCATTGCAATGTTTAGGTAACTTTAAAATAGTGCATTCATCTATATTACTTCATTTTAAACTTCACAACCAACCAATGAGGTGAGTAGGCCAGATAACATATAAATAAATCATATTTATTTTATGGTTGGAGAACATGATACTCAGAATGATCAGAAGTTGTATTTCAAGCACTGCCACTCTTTTACCTGGGACAAATTATTTAACTTGTCTGACTCTAAGCTTTGTTACGTGTCAGTTGAAGGCTCAGATTATATGATCTCAAAGGTCCTTTCGAAGTCTACTATTCTATGATTCTGTCATTTAGAATGTCCCTCCATTAGCAGTTTAATTAAACTACTCATAGACTCCCTAGAATTTTAATAATTTCATCTAATTGGATAACGAAATCCTATCCCATCCCAGTTATCTTTTACAGCTGTGTCTAGCATTGTTTTAAACAAAAAGTTTCTGCTGTACCAGCACTTAGCAACCTGGCTGTGGAAAAAAATACCCTTAATATCTACCTCAGCAGGAAGAGTGCATCAGAAGAGAGTCTTCTTTTATTTCCTATTTACTTGCTGCACTATGTATCATTTGTTTTCATTTATTTGCAACAATAATACAATGATAATGTATTTTTAAAAGATTTGTTAAAAACTTCTCATATTTTCATATTTTCTTGGCACCTGAAAATGAAGTAGTGAGTTAGGTATTTTCAAAAAGCTTCTAGCTCAAGAATTCTGTGACATTTACTTCATGATAACGGAAAGGTAAATTTCAGCTCTTTTCAGGATATTGGTTTAGGAGAATTGGTGGGTGTGAATGTTGCCTAACAGTTTTAAAGTTACCTGCATAATCTTTTGATAACAATCAATTAAGTTTCATATTCTGTCAAAATTTCCTCTACAACCCAAGAACCGGTGATCTTATGGAGCAGTTACAGCACTTAAAAAAAAAATCTCCATCCCCTCTGTTTTTTTTTTTTTTTTTTTTCTCCCTGTCCTGTTCAAACAGGCTATAAATACACAGATAGTGCTTTCTGTTCGTTGACCATTTGAGAAATTATCATCCTTCCATTTTCCCCCAGATTGAAAGAAGTTCACTGAAAGAAGAAGACTCTTGGTGATGGGCTGAGTTAAACACAGGAAGTCAAAATGCGTGGGAAAACCTTGAGAAATTGGAGAGTTACCTTCAGGGCAGCTTAATTTAAGTCACTTTCCTTTTTTTTTTTTTTTTTTTTCGGTACGCGGGCCTCTCACCGTTGTGGCGCTCCGCGGCATGTGGGATCTTCCTGGACCAGGGAACGAACCTGTGTCCCCTGCATTGGCAGGCGGACTCTCAACCACTGCACCACCAGGGAAGCCCAGACACTTTCCTTTTGATGTTTCTATAAAGGCCGCCAAGATATGAGTAGTGGTTCTCCCACCAAACGATAGTTCAGAGATAAAGCCCACCGGGAGAGACACGAGTACGGGGCTTTCTTTGAAAAGTATGACAAATTAGTTAAATGTATTTTACTAAATTTCCAACCCAGTCTTGTAGAGTCAAGAAATTAACTCTAATTCTTGCATAAGCAATGGCTGTTTCTGAGATGTGTTCACAGACCAGCTGCACTTCATTCAATAAGAGTTAAAACCTAGTTCATCAAATCATATTATGAAATATTTATTCTAATTAGTCAGACCTCATTTATTTCATGAAATGTGTACATTTCTCTTTCCTAATAATTAGAAACAAAATTCAAAACCCTATAATAAAAAGTAAAATATGTGATGAGGTACATAGTTTTTTAAAGATCTTTTAGATGAATTGTGAGCTAAAAAGTATGAAACTATGATACAAGAATATGTTGCCCTCGGACAACAGGGACTGACCAATGTTTCACAGTATCATGAGGTTTTGGGATATTTCATAACCTTTCAAAAGATGGTTTTCTTGTATCTCTTCCATAGAACATATTTCACTGAAGGCTGAACATAGTTCTTCAAATTTACAATATCTTCAAATATACTATTTGGTATTTACTGATTCCTTAAATATATGAATATATGAAGCATTCTGCTAAGCTATATTCCACATATAATTCTATGTAATAGCACCATGATCTTTTTGACTTCATCTTTATTAAGGTATAATTGACAAATAGAAATTGTGTATATTTAAGGTGTATGACAATGTATGTTTTGATACAGGTATACATTGTGAAATAATTGCCACAATCAAGTAAATTAACATATACATCATCTCAAATAGTTATCCCTTCCTTCCTTCCTTCCTTTTTATAGTGAGAATACTTAAGATCTACTCTCTTGGCGAATTTCAAGTATACAATATAGTATTGGTAACTATGTTCACATTGCTATACATTAGATTTTTAGAAGTTGTTTGTCTTGCATAACTGAAACTTTGTACCCTTTGACCAATATCTCCCCATTTTCCCCTCTCCTGAGACCTGGCAACCACCATTCTACTCTCTGCTTCTAAGAATGTGACTTAGATTCTACACATATGTGAGATCATGCAATATTTGTCTTTCTGTGTCTGGCTTATATCACTTAGCATAATGTTCTCCAGGTTCATGCATGTTGTTGTAAATGTCAGGATTTCCTTCCCCTTTAAGGCTGAATAATATTCCGTTGTGTATAATACAAATACCACTTTTGCTTTATGCATTCACCCATCAATGGACATTTAGGTTATTTCCATATCTTAGCTATTGTGAATAATGCTGCAACGAACATGGGAGAGCATACATTTCTTTGAGATACTGATTTCCTTTCCATTGGATATATACTCAGAAGTGGGATTGCTGGATCATAAGGTAATTCTATTTTTAATTTTTTGAGGAACATCCATACTGTTTTCGAAAATGGCTGTATCGATTTACATTCCCATCAATAGTGTACAAGCATTCCCTTTCTCTACATTCTTGCCAACATTTGTTATCTCTTGTCTTTCAATTAATAGTCATTCTAACAGGTATAAAAACTCTCACTTGTTTTCATTGTAAATAAATGAAAACATTGTGGTTTTTTTTTTTTTTTTTTGCGTTATGCGGGCCTCTCACTGCTGTGGCCCCTCCCGCCGCGGAGCACAGGCTCCGGACGCGCAGGCCCAGCGGCCATGGCTCACGGGCCCAGCTGCTCCGCGGCATGCGGGATCCTCCCGGACCGGGGCACGAACCCGTGTCCCCTGCATCAGCAGGCGGACCCTCAACCACTGTGCCACAAGGGAAGCCCAACATTGTGGTTTTGATTTGCATTTCTCTGATGATCAGAGCACTTTTTCATGTTCCTCTTGGCCATTTATATGTCTTCTTTTGAGAAATGTCTTCTCAGGTCCTTTGCCCATTAAAAATTTTTTTTTTTTTGCTATTGAGTTATATGAATTCCTTATATATTTGGATATTAACACCTTATCAGATATGTGGTTTGTAAATATTTTCTCCCATTACATATGTTTCATTTTCATTTTGTTGATGATTTCCTCTGCTGTATGGAAGCTTTTCAGTTTGATGCAATCATACATGTCTTTTTTTGCTTTTGTTGCCTATGATATTTGTGTTATATCCAAAATATCATTGCCCAGACACAATGTTAAGAAGCTTTCTCCCTATGTTTTCTTCTAACAGTTTTATGGTTTCAGGTCTTATGATTAAGTCTTTAATCCATTTTAAGTTTGCTTTTGTATATGGCATGAGATGAGTCCAATTTCATTGTTCTGCATGTGGATATTCAGTTTTCCAAACAACATTTACTGAAGAGACTATCATTTCCCCATTGTATATTCTTGACACCCTTGTTGAAGATCTATTGACTATACAGAAGTGGATTTACTTCTGGGCTGTCTATTCTGTTGCACTGGTTTATATATCTGTTTTTATGTCAGTGCCATACTGTTTTTATTACTGTAGCTTTGTAATATATTTGGATATCAGGAAGTATGGTGTCTCCAGCTTTGTTATTTGGCTTTGGCTGTTTGAATTCTTTTGTGGCTCCATATGAATTTTAGAATTATTTTTATATTTCTGTAAAGAATGACCCTGGTATTTTGATAGGGATGGCATTAAATCTGTAGTGGGTAGTATGGACACTTAACAATATTAATTATTCAGATCTGTGTGCATGGAATATCTTTCCATTTATCTGTGTCTTTTAAAATTTCCTTCATCAATGTTTTATATTTTTGAGTGTACGAATCTTTCACTTCTTTAGTTAAGTCTAATCCTAAGTATTTTGTTATTTTTGTTGCTATTGTGAAAGAGATCGTTTTCTCAATTTTCTTTTTGGATTGTTCATTGTTTATGTATGGAAATGTGACTGGTTTTTGTATGTTGATTTTTTATCCTACAACTTTACTGAATTTATTATTTCTATCCGTTTTATGTTGAGCTATTAGTTTTCTACATATATGATTATGTCATCTGTAAATAGGGATGCTTTTACTTCTTCCTTTTTGATTAGGATGTCTTTTCTTTCTTGTCTAATTGCTCTGGCTAGGACTTCCATTAATATGTTGAGAAGAAGAGGCGAGAATGGGCATCATTGCCTTGTACCAGATCTTGATAGGAAAAACTTGCAACATTTCCCTATTGATTGTGATGTTAGTGTGGCTTTTCATGTGTGGCCTCTATTGTGTTGAGGTAAGTTCCTTTTATAACTATATTGTTGAGAGTTTTAAACATGAAAGTGTTTAACTTTGTTAAATGCTTTTCTTAAGAAATGATCATATACTTCTTTTCTTTCATTATGTTAATGTGGTGTTATTCATCCATCAATGGACAATTGAGTTGCAAATGTTGAACCATCCTTGCTTCCCAGTTTTAAATCCCACTTAGTCATGGTTTATGACACTTTTAATGTGCTGTTTAATTCAGTTTGCTAGTATTTTATTGTGGATTTTTGCGTATATATTCATCAGGGGAGTTGGCTCATAGTTTTCTTTTCTTGTGGTATCTTTGTTTGGTTTTGTTATAAGCATGATGCTGGTCTCATAAAGTGAATTTGGAAGTCTTCTTATATTTTTTGGAAGAGTTTTAAAACATTTGGTATTAATTCTTCTTTGAATGTTTGGTAGAACTCACCTATGAAACCATCTGGTCTTGGGCTTTTCTTTGTTGGAAGATTTCTGCCTACTGATTCAATCTTCTTACTTGTTATTGGTCTGTTCAGGCTTTCTATTTCTTCTTTCTTTTTTTATAAAAATAAATTTATTATTGATTGATTGATTGATTGATTTTTGGCTGCATTGGGTCTTCGTTGCTGTGCATGGGCTTTCTCCAGTTGCAGCGAGTGGGGGCTACTCTTCATTGTGGTGTGCAGACTTCTCATTGCGGTGGCTTCTCTTGTTGCACAGCATGGGCTCTAGGCATGTGGGCTTCAGTAGTTGTGGTATGTGGGCACAATAGTTGTGGCTCGTGGGCTCTAGAGTTCAGGGTCAGTAGTTGTAGTGCACGGACTTAGTTGTTCCGTGGCATGTGAGATCTTCCTGGACCAGGGCTTGAACCCGTGTCCCCTGCATCAGTGGGCGGATTCTTAGCCACTGTGACATCAGAAAAGTCCTCATTTCTTCTTGATTCAGCTTTGGTAAGTTGTATATTTCTAGGAACTTATCCGTTTCTTTTAGGTTATCCTCTTCACTGGTGTGTAATTGTTCATAATAGTTCCTTGATCCTTTTTATGTCTGAGGTGTCTGTTCTAATATCTCCTCTTTCATTTCTGATTTATTTAGTTGAGTATTTTCTCTTTTTTCTTAGTATAGCTAAGGGTTTGTTGATTTTGTTTATCTTTTCAAAATATCAACTTTTACTTTTGTTGATTTTTTTCTATTGGTTTTCTATTATCTATCTGATTTAATTCTGCTATAATCTTTATTATTTCCTTCCCTCTTATTACTGCTCTTGCTGTATCCCAAAAGCTTTGATATGTTTTCATTTTCATTGTCTCAAGATATGTCTAAAATTCTCTTTTGATTTGTTCTTTGAACCAGTTGTCATTCTAGTGTACTGTTTATTTTCCATATATTTGTAAAATTTTCCATTGTCTAGATGTTATTGATTTATAGTTTCATTCCCTTATGGTCAGAAAAGGTACTTGGAATGATTTTGATCTTAAATTTGTTAATATTTGCTTTTGTGACCTAACGTGATCTATCCTGAATAATGTTGTGTGTTTGTTTGAAAAGAATGTGTATTCTTCTCCTGTTGGGTTGGAAATTTCTTTATATATGTCTGTTAGGTTCATTCGGTCTACAGTGTTCAAGTTAGTTATTTCTTTATATTGATCTTCTGTCTGTGTGTTCTATCCATTATTTTATGTGGGTTATTTAGGTCTTATACTATTATTGTATTGCTGTCAACTTCTCCTTTCAGATTTGTCAATATTCACTTTATGTATTTAGCTGCTCTGATGATGGGTGCTTATGTATTTATAATTGTTATATCTTCCTGTTGAATTGACACTTTTATCATTATATAATGACCTTCTTTGTCTCTAGAGACAGTTTTTGACTTAAAGTTTATTTTCTCGATATAATAGCCACTCCTGCTTTCCTTTTATTACTATTTGCATAAAATATCTTTCTTCATCTCTTCACTTTCAAGTATGCATGTCTTTAAGTCTAAAGTGAATCTCCTATAGACAGAATATCACTAGACCTTGTTTTTAATCCATTCAGGCACTTTATGCCTTTTGATTGGGGAGTTTTATCCATTTACATTTAAAGTAATTACTGATGGGTAATGACTTACTATTTCCATTTTATTAATTGTTATGTCTGTTTTGCAGTTGTTTTTGCTTTCTCTTCTCCACTTGCTGTCTTCCTTTGTTATTTGATGATTTTTGTAGTGATTATTTTGATTCTTTTCTCTTTATCTTTTGTTTATCTACTATAGGGTTTTTTCTTCATGGTTAGCTTGAGGCTTACATAAAATATCTTGTAGTTATAACCATCTCTTACACATTGATAACTTAACTTTAATCACAAACAAAAACTCCATACTTTTACTCCCTTCCCCCACACATTTTGTGTTCTTATAGTCAAAGTTTGCTTCTTTTTATATTGTGTATCCATTAATAACTTTTATTTTTTTTTGTTATATTAGGGCTAAAAGTAATTTAGACACCACCATTACAGTGTTAAATTGTTCTGCATTTGTCATATCTTTACTTTTGTTAGTGAGATTTATGCTTTCATGTTGCTGTTTGGTGTTTTCATTTCAATTTGAATAACTCAAGCATTTCTTGTAAGACAGGTCTAGTGGTGATGAATACTCTCAGTTTTGTTTGTCTGAGAAAGACTTTATATCCCCTTCAGTTTTTCAGCTTTACTGAGGTATAATTAAGAAAGAAAATTATAAGATACTAAAAGTGTACATCATCATGATTTGATATATGTATACATTGTAGAAGGATTACTCCCATCTAGTAATGAACTCTTGTGTTGATGTCTGTAGCAATTACCTCTTCTAGACTTTATGGACTAGCTTTGGTGGGGGAAGCTAAATGAAATAAATCCAACAGAGAAAGACAAATACTGTATAATGTCACTTATATGTGGAATCTAAAAATACAACAAACTAATAGTTATTTTCAAAATAGCAAATATAACAAAAAAGCAGATTCACAGATATAGAGAACAAACTAGTGGTTACCAGTGGGGAGAGGGAAGGAGGGAGGGACAGTATAGGGGTAGGGGAGTAAGAGGTACAAACTATTATGTATAAAATAAACTACAAGGATATATTGTACAACATGGGGAATATAGCCAATATTTTATAATAACTATAAATGAAACATAACTTTAAAAGTTGTGAATTTGTTGTAAACAATGCTGCTATGAACAGGGAGGTGTATGTATCTTTTCAAATTAGTGTTCTTCTTTTGCTTTTCTGGATATATACCCAGGAGTGGAATTACTGGGTCATATGTTAGTTCTATTTTTAGTTTTTTAAGAAACTTCCACACTGTTTTCCACAGCTGCTGCACCAGTTCACACTCCCACCAACAGTATACGAGGGTTCCCTTTTCTCACATCTTCGCCAACATTTGTTATTTGTAGACTTTTTGATGATAGCTATTCTGACAGATGTGATGTGATATTTCATTGTGCTTTTGATTTGCATTTCCCTGATGATTAGCAATGTTGAGCATCTTTTCATATGTCTGTTGGTCATCTGCATTTCCTCTCTGGAAAAATGTCTATTCAGTTCTTCTGCCAATTTTTTAATCAGGTTGTTTTTTGATGTTAAGTTGTATGAGCTGTATATATATGTTGGATATTAATCCCTTGTTGGTAATATCATTTGCAAATATTTTCTCCCATTCTGTAGGTTGTCTTTTTATTTTGTTGACTGCTTCCTCTGCTATGCAAAAGATTTTAAGTTTAATTAGATCTCATTTGTTTATTTTTGCTATTCTTTCTTTTGCTTTAGAAGATGGATACAAAAAATATTGCTGTGATTTATGTCAGAGTGTTCTGCACACGTTTTCCTCTAGGAGTTTTATGGTTTCAGGTCATACATTTAGGTCTTTAATCCATTTTGATTATTTTTGTATATGGTGTTACAGAATGTTCTAATTTCATTCTTTTACATGTAGCTGTCCAGTTTTCCCAGCACCACATATTGAAGAGACTGTCTTTTCTCCAATGTATATTCTTACCTCCATTGTCATAGATTAATTGACCATAAATGTATGGGTTTATTTCTGGGCTCTCTATTCTGCTCCATTGATCTGTCTGCTTTTATGCCAGTACCATACTGTTTTGATTACCATAGTTCTGTAGTATAGGCTGAAGTCAGGGAGCATGGTTCCTCCAGCTCTGTTCTTTTTCAAGATTATTTTGGGTATTCAGTTTCTTTTGTGTTTCCATACAGATTTTAAAATTATTTATTCTGGTTCAGTGAAAAATACCATTGGTATTTTGATAGGAACTGCATTGAATCAATAGATTGCCTTGGGTAGTATAGTCATTTTAACAATATTGAGTCTTCCAATCAAAGAACACAGTATATCTTTTCATCTGCTTGTGTCTTCTTCAATTTCTTTCCTCAGTGTCTTATAGGTTTTGGAGTACAGGTCTTTTGCCTCCTTAGGTAGGTTTATTCCTAGGTATTTTATTCTTTTCGATGTGATGATAAATGGGATTGTTTCCTTCATTTATCTTTCAATAGTTCATTGCTAATTTATAAAAATGCAACAGATTTCTATATATTATTTTTGTATCCTGCAAATTTACCAAATTCATTGATGGGTGCTAGTAGTTTTCTGGTGGCATCTTTAGGATTTTTCTATGTATAGTATCATGTCATCTGCAAACAGTGACAGTTTTAGTTCTTCCTTTCCAATTTGGATTCCTTTTATTTCTTCTGATTACTATGGCTAGGTCATCCAAAACTATGTTGAATAAAAGTGGACATCTTTGTCTTGTTCTGATCTTAGAGGAAATGCTTTCAGCTTTTTACCATTGAATATGATGTTAGCTGTGGGTTTGTCATATATGACCTTTATTATGTTGAGATATGTTCCCTCTCTGCGTGCTTTCTGGAGAGTTTTTATCATAAATGGATGTTGAATTTTGTAAAAACTTTTTTCTGAATCTATTGAGATGATCATATGGTTTTTATTCTTCAGTTTGTTAATGTAATGTGTCACATTGATCCGATTTTCAGATATTGAAAAATCCTTGCATCCCTGGGATAAATCTCACTTACTCATGGTGTATAATCCTTTTAATGTATTATTGGATTCAATTTGTTAGTATTTTATTGAGAATTTTTGCATCTATGTTCATCAGTGATATTGGCTTGTAATTTTCTTCTTTCGTGATATCTTTGTTTTGTTTTGGTATCAGGGTGATGCTGGCCTCATAGAATGAGTTTGCAAGTGTTCCTTCCTCTGCAATTTTTGGGAATAGTTTGAGAAGAGTAGGTGTTAACTCTTCTCTAAATGTTTGGTAGAATCCACCTGTGAAGACATCTTGTCCTGGACTTTTGTTTGCTGGGTGTTTTTAAATTAGTGATTCAATTTCATTACTGGTAATTGGTCTGTTCATATTTTCTATTTCTTCCTGGTTCAGTCTTGGGAGATAAGTACCTTTATAAGAATTTGTCCATTACTTCTAGGTTGGTTAGGACCTATATTCCTAACTATAGCCCTATTTCATCTTATTCCAGTGTTAGCAATATGTCATAAATCTGAATAAAGAGTGTATCTGTTCATATCAATCTCTTTGGGAAAGCAATGGATCCAGGCATTCTTAATTTCATTTAACTAAATCACTTACGTACAGTGATATTTCCCCTATAATTAGATGTTGGGTGAAGAAATTACAGAAGTTACATTTTTGATCACACATTTTCTCAATAATCTCCCAAAATAATATAAAAAATGTCCATGACTTTGTAACTTGACTTTCTTGGTTAAATAGCAGTGCTGATTTATTTATATATATATTCACTTCATTGGCCATATATGTGGATCACTTTGTAGATTAGCTTGTGTAGGGGATACTGTTGTGCACCAACCTAGATTCCCCACTTCAAGACTGAGGCACTCATTTCCTCAGCTCCCTAGAGTATTGGCCACTGACAGCTTTCCCACAAGTCCTTCTTTGGACATTGTCCTCAGCCTAAGGGTGCTTCCTTGCCCAAGTCTATACTTGCTGTTTGGAAGTAGTCTGCATCCAAAGACTAAATGCTGTGCAAAGTGTCCTGGGTTTCCTTGCTTCCATCTGCAACAACTCTGATGGTTTATTATAGCCCCTGAGCTCCCCATGGTATTTGGCAAGAACTCTGTTGTTTCTGTATCACAGTTCAATCTCTCCTCCTGTCTAATCCTTCGTACTTCACCCCCTTATAGATGTTCCTGAGACCAGTGAAATCTTGATGGAAATCTCCACCATTCTTTTCCCCAGGGAACATGACCTAAAATACCTAGGGAAGAGTTTTAATTCCAAAATTATTTCTTCTTTTCACTTATAGCATTCTTCTGGTATATTTTCCTCCTTCTGACAGTTGTGTACTCTGGAAAATCAAGCATTTTTATGATTAGTCTAAGTATCAATACAATATAAGTAGGACGGCAAGTGCATTAAAAATAAAATTTAAGGGGCTTCCCTGGTGGCGCAGTGGTTGAGAGTCCCCCTGCCGATGCAGGGGACACGGGTTCGTGCCCTGGTCCAGGAAGATCCCACATGCAGCAGAGCGGCTAGGCCCATGAGCCATGGCTGTTGAGCCTGTGCTCCTCAATGGGAGAGGCCACAACAGTGAGAGGCCTGCGTACCACAAAAAAAACAAAATACAAAAAACAAACAAAAAAATAAAATTTAAGAGAAATTTGGATTCTTGCCAATCCTTCCTCTGCATTAGGATGGTTAGAGATCTTTCCACATAATGGCACATAACTGGAAAATAGAAGCCATTGGTTCAGTTAATAGTTTAGGTGCCTACTATACATAAGGCATTATGAAAAATAAAGAAAAGATAAGACATGGCTCCTGCTCTCAGGAAAAAAAACCAAATAACTATAAAATAGAGGAAGATAATGGCAACATTATTGTTTCTAAGAAAGTGTTATGAGTTCTGATTAGTAAGGAATTAATCAGTCTCAGCTGGGGTAATCAGAGCAGCTATCTGAAAAATGTGATATTAAGAGGGCATTGCAGAAGGGCTCAGTGTAACTGAGGAAAAGATCTTAGTCAACTCAGCATTTTAAATCAGTTAACTGACTTTTAAAGAACTCCTGACTCTCTGATACTTTAAGTCTTGCTGGCCCAATATGAGTCAGTTCAGGGTTAATTGATTTCGCCACCGAACTAGGCTCAGCTAACCTTTACGTGAACACACACCCCTTTCATTCTTTTCATAATCTATCCACAAGATCAAGTGACCTTCTCAGTAACTTAATTTTTCAAAGTTTGCCAAAAGTGTTTTCACTGGTTCCTTGTAACTCTGTGTGGGATAAATCATGAGAAAATTTAACAAGGTCTTGTGTGTCCACTTATGTTGACAAATCATTTGCTTCTAGTCCTGGACTCCCCTACTTCTTCCTGCCTCATTGACTCTAATTGCTTCTATTCTGTTAACAAGTGGTTTTCTCTGCATTTTTTGGAAGCAAAAGATCCAGTGAATGTGGAATTTGTCATGAGTAAATAATATGTCAATTGAAGTGAAAACCCAAATTGGTGAATACAGACATTTAACCTCTATTCCTTAAATTTAGACTTGAAATTATCATTTCAACATAGGGCTTCAATAATCTGAGTTGGAACCAGTTCTGAGTTAATGCTGTATTGAGAGATGTTGTCCCATTCCTGAACAGAGCAGGGGATTCAACAGCAATTTGTCAACTAAATAGTAATCTTTGAAATTTTCCCCAAAGTACTTTCTTCTAGGATTCTTACATATTCATCAAGATATATCTGCACCCAAAGCAGCCTGATGAGCTTGAGAAAATTGTAGATTTGCCATTTACTTTGTTTTGTGGCCACAGATAGAAACCCCTGAATCTATTAGTGAATTATCTATTATCAGCTATTGTGATTTGCCAACTGAAGGAACACATCAAGAATGAACAACCAAAGCTTTTACTGAGCTTGTAGTTTTGGAAACTGGCAGGAATAGGGGCAGGGGTAGGGTTGCAGAGCAGAGACAAGAGAAGAACCTCTGATTATATTAGAGCTTCCCTTCATTGCTCAATCCTTGGCATCCTTGTGCACTGGGTCCCATTCCTCATCATTTTACTTCAGACAATAGAACCAGTCAGACCTGCAGTACTTTATCTCAGACATAACATCCTACTTTGACAGACATGTCAACAGGTAATAGCCATGTGGCTTCTCTATTCTTTCCTGAAGCAATACCTCTTTATTATTCAAGCTTGGAAATTAACTAAAAGGAATCTTTCCAAAGAATTAGGGCATTTAAATAGCATGTTTTAAAAGCTTATATTTTGTTCATTTGGCAGCAGAAATTCTTTAAGAATTCTTGGGTGATAGCTCCATGGAAAATCATTTAAACTTGAAACTTCTTTAAAATTTCTACTAAGAGAATTTACATTATGTTTACATTTTATATTAAATAGATCCAACTATCAAAAGCAAAACTGTGGTGTGTTGTTTGTGTTTAAAATATTCAGTCACCTCTTGTAGCAGGTTTTATGGAAGGAAATATTTCTGAAATATTTTTAAATGTCTGGGGCCATTTTTTTTAAAAAGAGAAATTTGAGCACCTATAATCCTGGAAAATTTTTATTCATATCTTATGTACTTATAGTTCCAAAGACTTTACAAGCACTAACTCATTTCATTCTCATTAAGCACATTAGTTTGATGTAATTATTGTCCTTATCTTCCAACGTAGAAAACTACGGTGCAGAGAAAGTAAGGAGGTTGCCTGTGGTCCTAGAGCTAGTAGGTTGGAAAGCCAGTATTTGTTTCTAGGCAGGCTGCTTCTAGAACTCTGCCTCCAGCAAGCTGTCATTTTGTAGATGATGAAACTGAGATCCAAAGAGATGAAATAACTTACTAAGATCAAATGTGTATTAGGTGGTGGAGTTGGGATTTGACTTCAAGTCCTTTGGGTCTCTTTCCAATGCTTTTGTTTTTATTTCAAGCTGACACAGGTAAAAGTTAAAGAAATTGGAATCATTTGGTCTGAGGCACACTGAGATGCAGTTTGGTTTTTTGTTGTTGTTGTTGTTGTTATGCTAGACAAACAGATGAAGCCTGCAAAATGTAGGCATTTACTTCTATATTTCCACATATAATAGAATCATATTCTTGGCACCAGTTTTCCAAGCCAAACTTCTTGATTTAGGTCTCTGTCATGGACTGAATATTTGTGTTCCTCCCCAAAGTCTTATGTTGACATCCTAACCTCCAATATGATGGTATTTGAAGGTGGTGCCTTTGGGGAGGTTACTATGTTTAGATGAAGTCTTGCAGGGCGCTCCCTATGATGGCATTAGTGTCCTTATAAGAAGAGGAAGAGACACCAAAGGTCTCTCTCCATCCTGTGAGTACACGTCAAGAAGGTCTGCAATTCAGGAAGCAGGCTGTCACCAGTGACCAAGTCTGCTGCCACCTTGACCTTGGACTTTCCAGCCTCCAGAACTGTGAGAAATAAATGTCTATCATTTAAGCCACTTAGCCTATGGTATTTTGTTATAGCAGCCTGAGCTAAGAGAGTCTCTGATCCATATATCTTTGATAAGTCTTCACTGTCATTCCCCTACTATCCCCTCCCTCCAAGATGACCAGGCTCTAGACCTTGACTGCAAAAGTGAATAATTAAATGTATTCAGGGTTCTACTCATGAAGAGTCTGTCTACCTGCTCATTTCTCTGGCGCTAGGGGGGCAGCTCTGAAGACAGTCCTGAGAAGTCCAGTGTTGTAGAGCTACCTCATGGGGCTTCAAGTTGAATCTTGTGGTTGTGGTTGCCAGTGGTGCTAGGCTTGTACTACTAAAGTCACCTAGAGGGAAACTGACTCAAAAAATCACATCACATGTTGGCTTTGTGATAATTATAAAGATGATACGATACGTTAAAAATACTGATGGCAAGTAAAGCAGGCACCCAGATGAAGTCCTGATTATGATGGGAAGTTTTTTTGAATTTTACAATTCAAAAAAGTAAACTTCAAAAAAGTAAAATTCAAAATTTTACTTTTGGGATTAAGTGAATTATGGTAAATTAAACCTTTACCAATGTTTGGGACATAGTAGGTACTAAGTACATGTTTTTCTTCTTTGTCTTCCCTTCCCTTCCCTGTACATGTAAAAACAATGATCATGTAAACTGAGAAACATACCAGCTGCTTAATTATTGAGCAAATCTTTTTTTTTTAACATCTTTATTGGAGTATAATTGTTTTACAATGGTGTGTTAGTTTCTGCTTTATAACAAAGTGAATCAGTGATACATATACATATGTTCCCATATCTCTTCCTTCTTGCATCTCCCTCCTTCCCACCATCCCTATCCCACCCCTCTAGGTGGTCACAAACTACCGAGCTGATCTCCCTGTGCTATGCGGCTGCTTCCCACTAGCTATCTATTTTACGTTTGATATTGTATATATATCCATGCCTCTCTCTCACTTTGTCACAGCTTAACCTTCCCCCTCCCCATATCCTCAAGTCCATTCTCTAGTACGTCTGTGTCTTTATTCCCG
>RJWK010025329.1:0-27750 GCA_004363435.1 Platanista minor
GATGTTTTTCTTTTCTTTTCTTTTTTTAAAAATACTTATTTAATTTTGGCTGCATTGCGTCTTCGTTGCTGCACGTGGGATTTCTCTAGTTGCGGCGAGCGGGGGCTACTCTTCGTTGTGGTGTGCGGGCTTCTCATTGCGGTGGCTGCTCTTGTTGCGGAGCACGGGCTCTAGGCGCACACCCTTCAGTAGCTGCAGCATGTGGGCCCAGTAGCTGTGGCACGCGGGCTCTAGAGCACAGGCTCAGTAGTTGTGGCGCACAGGCTTATTTGCTCGGCAGCATGTGGGATCTTCCCGGACCAGGGCTCGAACCTGTATCCTCTGCATTGGCAGGAGGATTCTTAACCACTGTGTCACCAGGGAAGTCCAGAGGTGCTTTTCAAAGGCACTAAAGAAAAGTTTCATTTCTCTTCTCTCTGACCTTCCCTTTCCCTAGTCCAGAGAATAGGGAAAATCTCGAAGTGGGAGTAGGGGCAGAAGGAATAGAATTTGACTAATCACATATGATTTAAAATCTATAATTTATGCCTGGAATCCTAAGATTTTAAACGCCCAAAGCCAAGAATCTGACCCCTTGGCTCTGCTCCGACATTCTCTTTGTGTAATGCTGGAGCTGAGACTGTGGGGGTGCGGGAGGAGGAAAGTCAGAAAGGAGGAAGTGCTGGAAATGGAGCCACAATGGGTAAGCTTTCAAAATAATATCCTGCTGCTTGTATAAATCTTTTTCTGAACTTTTGGGAGAAATGAGTAACGGAGGGTGTTAACGGCGCAGTGAACCACTTAAAAGTCCCCCCAGCCTCTCCAGGTCTCCAGGAATTGCTCGCTAGCTGTCTCTTCCTCAAGTTCTGCTCTTTCTCAGCTCCTGAGCTGTTTGCCTCACTCTTTTTCTTCTCCTCCCACCTCCCCAAGCCGCCTCCCTTTCTGGTCTACCTACAGATACTCTAAGTTCAATTCATTTACTTAGCCCCCTTTTTGTATTATTCACTGCTTCCAGACCCAGGCCTGGATGGGGTGGGGATGGAGGGGAGTCCTTTCACATCCAAAGATTCCCTCTAGGAATTTTCTGTAAAAGGAGCAACTCCCCATACTCATCCTCTGCAGATGCCTGTGAATTACGCCTCCCTCTTATTTGAAAGCAACTGCAGTCCTATTTTGCTGTAAATAAAATTTCCCCTTTCTCTTTCACTCAAATGTAAACATTTATTTTTGTTTATTTTTGGAATTGTATTTACTTAAAAGTAATGGAAATCATTTATGAACAAAGATTTGCTAATAGTTTCACCAGGAACCATAACCCAGGAAAACGGAGCCAACTAAATTTGCATGCAAAGCGTCACATCTCCCTGCTTCTAAAAATTCATACTTCCTTAACCATTCTCCACCTCCTGCGGCTCAGAGGATTGAAACCCAAACCTACCACAGGCACACCGCCCAGTTCCCTCAGTGACACAGAAACTGAATGAAAACTGCTGTCAAAGGGGCAAGAGATGGATGTGTCGAGGACGCTATATTCATTTACGTGCTCTTGGTTTACCTCGAATGTTAAGCATGATTTTGAAGTGAGCCAGATATGTCACCCTAAAATATGCCTTAAAATTGATATCAACGTTTTTTGAGCTAAAGGCACTTTAAAAACCAGCAGGTACAAGGATACTCTGATCCTCCCTCCCCTTTTTCTTTCTAAAAGCAGGGGATCAAACCCTCATATGGAAGATGTCTTTCCCATACCAGAAGAAAAGTAGCCTACCTGTCATCAAGCCTGGAAATTGAGAGAATTCGTACAAATAGACCTTGTTCAAATAATTCTTATCTTCCTTTAGCCTCTCCGCGTAATTTAGTTATTTTGCCACGATTACCCCTAATTCAACCTAGTATAAAAGCGTCTAGATTTTGCCAGTTCCTTGGGTCTTCATTGCCTTTAGAGGGCTTCTGTGTCGTATGCTAAATAAATGTGTATGCTTCCCTCCAGTTTATTTATCTAATTCACAGGCCCAGTGAAGACCCTAAGAGGGTGGAGGTAAACTTTTGCCTCTCCTACAATTTCTTTAGGTAGGTGCGTGTGTGAGAGAGGGGTGAAGGTGTGCAGGGGCCTGAGCCAGCAGAGCAGCTCAATGTTTATTTTCAGGGCCTTTTTCTTCCCTCTTTCTTTCTTTCTTTCCTTCCTTTTTTATTTTTATTTTATTTTATTTTTTTTGCAGTATGCGGATGTGGGCCTCTCGCTGTTGTGGCCTCTCCCGTTGCGGAGCACAGGCTCCGGACGCGCAGGCTCAGCGGCCATGGCTCGCGGGCCCAACCGCTCCGCGGCATGTGGGATCTTCCCGGACCGGGGCACGAACCCGTGTCCCCTGCATTGGCGGCGGACTCTCAACCACTGCGCCACCTGGGAAGCCCTTTCCTTCCTTTTTTAAATTGAAGTAGAGTTGATTTACGATGTTGGGACAGTCTCTGCTGTACAGCAGCAAACGACTCAGGTATACACATATGGACATTCTTTTGTTTCATATGCTTTTCCATTATGGTTTATCACAGTATATTGAATATAGTTCCCTGTGCTATACAGTAGGACCTTGCTGTTTATCCAGCCTATATATAATAGTTTACATCTGCTTATGGTTATTTTATTTCATTATGATTCAGAGTTTCGCAAAATGTTTTTTAAGGAATTAATTTGTATTTTTGTCTGCATTTATTCTTTGAAAAGTCAAATAGCACTAGAAGGGGAAAGAGTCTGGGGAGGGATGTTTTCACATTAATGTTCAGACTTCAACTCAGTCTCCTGCAAGTCTATTTGCCCCTCTATCTCTTCACACATACCATCCCCTCTCCGACTTTTCCAGAAAAGATACAACTCCCTTTCTCCTATGAGGGTGGGTGGATGGGCACCATGGATCTGATTGCTCCATATGTAGACTCAGTTGCTCACCTCTTTATTCAGCCACATCCCCTGCACCCCCCAGACTTCCACGGCCTCTCGTGTTTGTATTCTGAGCTCCTCAGGATTCTGCTTCTACTTTGCCAAATCCCTAACCATCCCTCTACCGGCTGTTTCTCTTCCTATTTGGGGCTTCTGCACCACATACATTTACTGCTATAGTGGCCATGAGAAGGCTCTTCTTGTATCTCCCACTGCTGGGAGTGAGATCGATCCAGGGCGTGGTGGTCACCACTGCACACTGTTTTTACCAAGTGTTGTCCTGCTGGGGTCCACGGCCTCCTCTCTCTCCTGGGTATGGAGTCCTCTCTTGTTGCACACTGGGGCCTAGGCATTTATTTTTGGTGGCCGCCTTGAGCCCACACAATTCCACAGCTGTGCAATAATCAGTGGCAAAGAAGGAAGGTTGCCTTGCTCCTCTCTGCGCTCAGGCCAATGGGTTTCAAAGCAGAGTTTCTTGGACCTAGTGGTTTAAGTTTAGAAGAACAGATCTTTCTTTGCCTTATTACTCCCAGTGCTCCCTCTGTTGGACCCACACATGTACACAGACACCTCAGGTGGGGCCAAGTCCAGATGAAAGTCACTTTGATATTGTAGGAATTCGTCACGTCTTACCAGGGCAGTTAGAGCAACCTCCTCTACAGTGTTCTAGCTTCCAGCGCTCCCTTCTTTTTTCAGCCTGTCAAGGAGGGGAAATGTTCCCCCTGGCCCTCTTCGTTCTTCTGGCTGGTCTAATAATTAAATTGACACAAGACGGATTAACAGGAGAAAAATTTAATTTGTATGTATGGGAGCTCATGGAACATGAGACTCAAATAAGTGACAATAGCAGGACAATTTTTATACTTTTTAGACAAAGGAACAATAAATTTGTGAAGAATTGACAAGACAAAAAAGTTTGTGCTTGGAGTAGTAAACTAGTAAAGAAGTAACAAGGTTTGTTTATACAGCCTTCTTGGCCTTGAAGTCCCTGTCTCTGGTGGTAAGGATGTTTCTCTATTTCCTGGTACAGGGAGGGTACCTTTCACATGGGAGGTTTACTTCCTGCTTTCAACGGGACAAAGAGGGTCAGAATGTCCTTCTTTTTTTTTTTTTTTATAAACTTATTTATTCATTTATTTTTTTGTCTGCGCTGGGTCTTCGTTGCTACGCGCAGGCTTCCTCTAGTTGTGGCGAGCGGGGGCTACTCTTCGTTGGGGTGAGCGGGCTTCTCATTGTGGTGGTTTCTCTTGTTGCGGAGCACGGGCTCAGGGCGCACGGGCTTCAGTAGTTGTGGCACATGGGCTCAGTAGTTATGGCATGCGGGTTCAGTAGTTACGGCTTGTGGGCTCTAGAATACAGGCTCAGTAGTTGCGGTGCACGGGCTTAGTTGCTCTGCGGCATGTGGGATCTTCCCGGACCGGGGCTCGAACCCGTGTCCCCTGCATTGGCAGGTGGATTCCTAACCACTGCGCCACCAGGGAAGTCCCTGAATGTCCTCCTTATATCTGCTGTTTCTTAAGTAATTTTAATTCAAAATAATCGATGGGCCAAAGTGGCATATTTTGGGGCTGCCTGCAATCTTTCTATCACTCAAGACATTCCACGCTCACTCTCTTCTTTTTCACGTGGTATAAAATCCAAACTCCTTGGACTTCATTTAGGGCCCTTCGCCATCTGGCTTCACTCCACTTTTCCAGATGAATCTCCTACTCTTCGTCTATGCCATCTCTACACTGACAGAATTCACTGCTCGTAGCCTCTCAATGTGCCTTACTCATTTTGTGGTCATACCTAGCTCAGACTTTTCCTCTTTTCCCACTCCAAATGTTCTCTCTCATCTCCCTAGGTAAAGCTTAAGGCTGTTCTCTTCAAAGCATCCTCAGTCTATTCCAATTCAGAGGTCCAGCTCTCTGTGAAGCATTTGATAGCATTTATGGTTGTAGCTTTCATTTGACAATTATATGGAGTCTTGCACTCTTTCACGTATAGTGATACCTCAAAAAGCAAATTCTTGGCTGACATAGATCTATTCATCTGAGCACAGACCCAGCTGGAGGGAAGCTGCGGGATTCCTTGGTGCTAATTAGTAGTAGTAATAGGTGAGGAGGAAGAGGTAGTGATAGGTGAGGAGGCACTGTCTTGGATCTTGGAGAAAGGCCAGAACTGGGCTCCTGTAACTCTGCAGAGCCAGTGGTTCCTGGGGCCTGGGCAGCCCTGGCACTGAGCCTAGGGGGCTGCTGTGTGGGCTCCACCTCTGTACAGCCCATGGTCTCCAGTGGAGGTCTACATCAAGAGAATTTTCCATTCTTTAGGCTCACCTTAACCCTAGGGTCTTTGCACAGCTGCTTTCTCTGCTTGGAACCCCCAGCATCCAAATTTTACCCTGGCTGCTCTTTTCGTTAGGGTCCCTGCCTGAATACTCCCACTTTATCCCTTTCAGATCTCAATTAACTTCATCCCAACACTCTTTACTGCATCATCCTGTTTTTCTTTTATTTCTTATAGCACTTATCTGAAATTACCAACTCTATTTAATTCTTTACTTGCTTATTGTCTGCTCCATGAGTTTACAGTGACCCTGTCAGTCTTGTGCATTCCTGAATTCCCAGCACTTAGAGCAGCACTGGCATACAGTAGGTGCTGAATACATTGTTTATGAAATGAGTGAATAAACTGGGGAAGGACCTTTGGGCAGTGTCCTACACTTGAGTAAAGAGAGTTGTAGCTCTTTCTTGGACGATAGGGAGGGGAGGTTGTGAGTCACATGACTCCAACCAGTGCCCTGAACTCTGTCTTTTCTCATCCAGCATCCAGATTTCGAGAGAGAACCATATCCATGGCTACCAGGGCCCAAGCCACCTGCTGAGCTTCTAGTTACCCCACTGTATGAGCTCATCCAACCAGACACCCCCTACAAAGTCCAAGGGAACTTAGGTCAGCTGGCCATAGTCATTGAAGGCGCTTCCTTAACTGCATTTGGGTGTGTAAACTCCAGCCTGTCAAGCTACCATGCTGGAACAGTGGTTCCTGAGTGAGTTTCATCTTTTTACAGTCTAATTTTCATATTTTTATTTTTGACTTTTTCATCTTTCTCATTGAAGTGTATCTTGTATAATGTAAAATGCACGAACATTAAGTGAAAGTTTTACATCCGTACATGCCTGTCTAACCACCACCCAGACCAAGATGTATTCAGCATCCCCACAGGTTCTGTCATACTCACTCCAAGTGATATCCCCCAAGGGTAACCTGACCTAGATCCCCATGGATTATTTTTGCCTTTTTTTGGAATGTTGTATAAAAGGAATTATACAGCAAGTGTTTCATTTTTAAAAAGTGGTCATCTAACCTGACACTGAATGAATAGAAGTGGCCTAGAGCATTTGCAATCTGCCTCAGTCTGCAGCAGTGTGACTCAGGCAGTGCAGGGTTTGAATCATGATTCACTCCCTGTATAACCTAGAGCAGAGCTTATTTAAACTTTTGTTTTGTTTTGTTTTTTTGCGGTACGCGGGCCTCTCACTGTTGTGGCCTGTCCCGTTGCGGAGCTCAGGCTCCGGACGCGCAGGCTCAGCGGCCATGGCTCACGGGCCCTGCCGCTCCATGGCAGGTGGGATCCTCCCGGACCGGGGCACGAACCCATGTCCCCTGCATCGGCAGGCGGACTCTCAACCACTGTGCCACCAGGGAAGCCCCTATTTAAACTTTTTGACCCTTGGTTTCTTCTTCTAGAAAATGGAGAGAATGATCATTCCTACGTTGGAAAGTGCTTGTTAGGATGATAATTATACGTAAAGTGCCTCACTGCAGTACCTGGAACATAGTGAGTGCCTGATAAATGTGTGTTGAATATATGTTCTTGGCTATCGTCGGCATTCATTAAATATAGATTCAAAGACTCTATTATCCATATTCCTGCTTGTAGTATGGATTTCTCTTGCCTTCTGTGAACTACCTTACACCTCCAGGACTTCAGTTTAGGTACTTTTTTTTTTTTTTCCCAGCGGCTTTTCGGATCTTTGTTCTCTGACCAGGGATTGAACCCAGCCCCGGCAGAAAAAGTGCCGAGCCTTAACCACTGGACTGCCAGGGAATTTCCCAGGACTTCAGTCTAGGAATGTGTGTGGGTGTGTGGCCAAGGACTTCTGCAAAGACTTTTCGCACTTTCTGGCATTAAACGTTATGACTTTGGCTTCCTTCCTTCGGATTTTACTAGCCAGGATCAAATACCAGAGTAGGAGGTGGCGGGCAAGGATCATTTCACGGAAAATGGGCCAGAAGTGTTGCTCTTTTTCAGACATTTCACTTTATTACAAGAAACATTTATGGAACAAGTGCAAAGCTCGGTGCTTGTCATTCATGCTTTATTCGTTCCCTCACTCACTCACAAGACAAATCCAACCTTCGCAGCACCTCACTTTTGGGGCACCGGTTCAGGATGAGGGGCGGTCCCTTTAAGGCCCTGGAAAGGGTCTCGGTGTTGGTTTCGGCGGGGAGGCCACGCCCCATCACGTGCGCGTGGTCTCAGCGGGGCGGGGCTGGCGTCTCTTTGCTGCCGTCACTTCCGTTTCTCTGTCAGTAGCGAGCGAGCGAGCTGGAGGCAGTTCGGCTACCGGAGTGGAGCGTGAGTGCTCGGACCCCGCCCCCACCCCCTCGAAACCGCCCTCGATCGGCCCTCACCTTGCCTGCCCGGCCGCTGCGCGCCCGCAACCCCGGTCCCTCTCGTAGACGACGGCCGCGGGAAATGGCGGCGCTGCCTGATCTCCCCCATGCTTCCTCGGCCTTCCCGGACCCCTCCTCGTCCACGACCCCGCGCCCCACGCGCTTCAGGCCTCTCGGCCCCCAAAGCTGGCCCCCGGGAACGGCCCAGGGGCGGCGGGGGAGGCGGCGTCGGGCGGGGGCGAGGAGCCGCGGGAAGGGGGCCGGGGCGCCCCCGGGACAATGCAGCGGCGGCCCGGGCGGGGGCGCGTGCGGGGCCTGCGTCTACCCAAGGTCTCTCCGGGGTTCTCATCCCTGCCCCCAGGAGGGGCGACCTGGTCGGAGGAAGGCAGGCGGTGCGGCGGGGGAGACTGGCGCTGGGGGAGTGAACGGCTGCTTTGCTGGGGGGCACTGAGCTCTTCGAGGGAAGAAAATGGCGCTTGGTGCAAGTCCCTCCTCTCCTACGCCGTCTCCTCCGCATTTCGCCGCCTCCCACGCCCCCTCCGACTGACCTGTCTCCCACCGCCCAAGGCGTTGTCAGCCCCGGGGTTCTGGCGGCTGTCTGGCGTCGCGCGGCCCCCTTCCTCCGTGTTGGTGCTTATCACTCTAGTGTTGCACCGAATTCGCGTGCCTTTTAGTCCTAGTTTATTTTCACCTCTTGTTTTCTAATCCCTCCTTCCCCGTGCCTTCATCAGAGATCGGCGATTTCATTTTTTAAGTTGTGTTTTGTGTATATTCCACACCAGCGCTGTTAGTAGCGCCTTGCCAGAATTGCGAGCCTGCCGCCCTCCCCCCCCCGCTTTTTTCCCCTTGAACGGTAAAGGCTCATTAAGTAAAAGTGAAAATATATTTTGTTAGAAGTTCAAACAGGCTGGCTTTAGTTACCGTTACCTTGTTTTCGTGTCGGATGGACTTATTTGGGTTAAACACGAGGTGGTTCTTTGAAATGATCTTAGGCCCCCAGGAACCTTTCATGAACAGATGGTAGGTATAGTTATGCCTGACCGTTTCAAATTGAAAAACAGGGTACGTTCAGTTGGATTACCTTTAAAAAAAAAAAATGCTTCTTGGCATTATTAGCTAGCATGAAAAACAACTAAATTGATTTTGGAGATTAGGTTGGAAAGCGGAGCAGTAACAGGATTAATGTATAAAACGTGGCTATAAATGTTGCTTGCTCCCCCTGAATTTACTACTCTTGGCGTCAAGAAATTGCCAGATAAAATCAACATGGCTGGCTTGGGCATGGTTTGAGCTTTTTGAATTTAGTGGCTAGGCTAGGGATGGCCCATTTCTTTTACCTTGACTTCCTGTTTTGGGATACATTCAGTGCCCTTGCTAATGGCAAGTTTAGTTAGTCGAGATCTGGATTATTTATGGTTTTTTTTGAAGTCTTTTTTTCCACTTTTTTCAGCAAACATTATAGTGTATGTTGTGTATATTGGACCATTTAGGGCATACAGAAATTATAATAGGACTCAAGTCTCTTCTGAGATGGAGGTGGAGAGAGCAAAAGATACTTGTTTTGAAAATAAGCATTTTACCACTTGGTATTATAAGTGCTTTGAAAAGAGGTACAGCGTGGAATTCCTTGAATTTTGGGAAACATAGAAGTCCAAGACTCTGTCTTGCCCTCAGGCACTCTGTAAACATCCACAGGGAAAGCAAGGCGCTGGCCTATGTACCTCTGTCTGAGGGGACCTGGGGAACTAGGGTCATAGTAGGAATTGGAGGAAAGGTTTTGCCCCTCCCATAAGCAGATTCTTCAAATTTTAGTTGTATTCCAGAGTAGAAAATCAGTGTAAAATGTCAATGAACTGTGAATTATGTATAACTTTGATTCAGTACTTGCTCCTTTGATTGGCATGGTCAAAAAGCCAAAAAAATTAAGAACATATACAAAATATGAAAAATAGGATTATAATGGTAAAATTAATTAAATATCGACATCTGTATAGTACAGTTGTTCACCATGCTGTGTGTAAGTTGATATCAGTTCTGGCAGTGAATAATTGTACATAAGTCTCCTCAGTGGCAAGTATAAAGCAGTACTGAGAGTTATTCATATTTCTTCTTGGTTTTAACAGTGATTGCTGTCAGCTGCCTTTTTGCAGTTTACCCTAAACATAAACATCTAACCCTGCTAAAATGAAGTATAAAAAGCCCCATTGACTTTGAGAAAGAGAGAGGTGTAGGAGTATGAGATGTGTATGACATTTAGTTCTTCTTGCTGGGTTCAGAACTCTTCACTTTGCATGTTATTTTCAACTTGGAAGAGCATAGATTAAGAGCATAACTTCTGTAGCATAACTTCTGTGCTCGGTGTAACAACTCCAGTACCAAAAATGGTAGAAAGAACTGTGGAACTTCTTGAATCTTTGACTGGGGGAGAGTTAAGTTGAAGGTAATAGAGCAAATTATGAATTATTTACATAATGTATTTTTCTTTCAGAATGCCGAAGTCAAAGGAACTTGTTTCTTCAAGCTCTTCTGGCAGTGATTCTGACAGTGAAGTTGACAAAAAGGTGACTATACACCATGTGATTTTTGTGGTACTTAATTCAGCAGTATTGCCCACATTCAGTTCTGAAGGACTGCACAGCATATCAGAATCTTAAAATGAGAGAGCCTGGATGGATGTTTCTGAAAGTGCAGATGGCCCCTGAACCACTTGACTAAAGTGCCTAGGGTGCTTGTTGTACACGCACGCGCCAAGCCCCGACGTCAGACTTGAGCAAGTCTTCTGACATTAACAAGCTTCCTGTTGTGGCTTTTTAGGACTCATAAGGCTCCCTAGGGGAATAGCACTAGATTTAGGCCAAAGCCACTATTTGCCACTATTTAGTAATCTTCCTAATCTGTAGGTATTCTGTGTAGTTGTTGAGCCAAATTATCTGAACTCCTTGAAAGCAGATGTCAGTTTGACAGTCTTCTCAGCCTTGATGTTTATCCAGCCTTCAAGGGTTACATAAAATTTGGCTGGGTACGTTTTAAATTAGAATGTTACTTACTCTGGTCCCCTCCTTTTAGTTAAATCAGCACCCAGCAAAGCTAACATGAAATTACCCATTTTGATAGAAGAGGCTTTTTCTGCATTATGTGATAATTGTGCTATAAGCTTACCTGTGCATTCTGCTTAACGGAGCATCTCACGCTGTAGTCAGGGCTTCTTCCACGCAGAATTGTCCTTTATCTCCTAGAACCTTACATAGTTGTGTCACTGAGCTCAGTTAGCAGTGTTAGTTAAAAGAAAAGAGAGCTTATATGAGAATCTTGGAGGAGATGGACTTTTATAGGGAAGTACATAGTATAATATCACCTGGAAGGTTGAAAAAAAACTTCAAAGAGCATGCATGGCTATATTTGAGAAGGGAATGTCTCTTAGTTTTTTAACTTGCACACAGTATAGCATTTGAATACATTGATTTAACAAGTTTTTTATTGAGCTTTTATGTGCCAGGTATGTGTATGTGCCATTCCACAAGGACTATATAGACCCTGATAAAAAGAATAATTGCTTTCTGCTTATTGAGCTGAGGTAATTTTTGCTATTTATCCCAAATAATACTGTTAATCCTGTAAGGACTTAGATTAAATGAATCCAGTCTTTCAGTTTGTGTACATAAATGCATACATTATATCAGTATTTTACCTAGCATCACATAATTTGGTAAAACATTAATAGTTTATATACCTTCCACTAAGGAACATGACTGCCCTCTACTGTTTGGATTGGGAACTCTACAGGATTTCATGGACTGTTGGCTCATTTTTAAAATAAATAAATAAAATTAATTAATTAATTAATTAATTTGGTTGCACCGGGTCTTAGTTGTGGCAGGTGGGCTCCTTAGTTGTGGTTCCAGGGCTTCTTAGTTGCAGCATGCATGCGGGATCTGCTTCCCTGAACAGGGATGAAACCCAGGCCCCCTGCATTGGGAGCGCGGAGTCTTATCCACTGTGCCACCGGAGAAGTCCCTGTTAGCTCATTTTGAGAATAGCTATATGAAAAACTGTTAGAGTAATGCTGCTTTTAAAACATTGTTTTGATTTTGAATGCTAGTGTAATACATTACTGTTTATCTTAAGTGATTTTTTTGTGATGAGGAAGTTTTGTGATGAATTGTTGACCTCTGGTGCCCAGTACAAAATACCTTTCTTAGATTTGCCTACTCATAAACTTGCTAAGCCAATTTAAGTCCTTTCTGGAATAGGCAGGCATAAGTAATATAAGTTGGTTGTATTCTTCCTAATTAGTACATTTTCTTTGTAAAAATAAGTAACTGACTAGTTTACTAGAGTGGTTTCGAAAAGTTTGTTTATTCAAAAGCAGCAGCCCCCGTACCTGCATCTTTTTTCTCTCCCAAAGAAATTTTATGGGGGAGCCCAGTCTATAAAATAACTTTCTCTGGTGAATACCACTCTAATGCCTGAAATACCTTTTGGGTTTCTGAGAGCAGTTTGAAAACACTGTACTAGATAGCGGTGCTAGGTTAGTTTCATAGTTCTGTTGTCAAGTGAGACTTGCTTGTGTATGTATTTATAATTTTTTTAATTAATAAATGGAGTGTTTTGACCCTCTTAAGTCTTGAAAAGTAATGGAATCTTTTGAACCTGAGATGTGTTTTGTTCTTATGCAGCTTTTAACCATATTCTTGTTTTTCTTTCAAGTTAAAGAGGAAAAAGCAAGTTGCTCCAGAAAAACCTGTAAAGAAGCAAAAGACTGGTGAAACTTCAAGAGCCCTGTCGTCTTCTAAGCAGAGCAGCAGCAGCAGAGATGATAACATGTTTCAGGTAAAGTGGGTTATTTCCATAGTTTCAGAGGAATTACTACCTGACTTGATCTAAAGAATGTTAAAAAAAGTACCTTAATCTGATAATGCATAATAATCTTTTATGTATGTTACAATTCTCTTGACTAAGGATATTCCTTGAAATATAAGAACAAGTTAGTAGAAATGAAAGCAATTTATATGACGCTAGATGATTGTTAAAATCTAGAATTCTGTAGTTTTGCTGTATTTAAAACAATGGGAATTTAAAAGTTAGAGAACTGCAAAAGAAGATTGAGAACTGCATGTTTAGAGAGCAGCTTGGAGGAGGTAGGTCTAGTATTGGGCTGTGAAGTATGGATAGGATGTTACTGGAGGGGAAACAGCAGTATGACCTGCCTAGTTTTGGCTTGATAACAGAAAGGGTGAATGGGTTTACTAAAATGGGCCCTCAGTTTATATATTGTGAGGATTAAGGTTGAGTAGTGAGGTAAAGTGAGGGAAGTTCATTAGAGGGCTTTGATGAAATTACTCAGGACTGGCATAGCTTCTTTCCTTGGGTTTCTTATCTTGTTTTAGGGAGACTTGTTTTTGGCATCATGGTACAAGAAGGATTTATGGGAGAGGCAGCGGGGATAAATTATGTTAGGTGATAAGGGCTTAGATGGTTTTTCCAGAAGATGAAATAGTGATGATTAAGATCGCTGGTGAGGAAGAATGGACTAGAGGAATAAAGCAATCAATGAAGACTGGTTTTAAATGTGAGAGACAATAGAGATGAAGGTTTCATTGATAGCTGTGAGGAAAATAAATTAGTTTTAATGGTAGAGGTGGTTAAGTTTGGCCTTTTGGATCTGATGGTAAGTGTGATAAAGTGTCTGCTTTAGAACCTAGAAGGCTTAGTTGGGAACTGTTCATGTGGGTCATTAGTATGGTGGACTGAAACCTTCCCCTGAAGTAAGTATAAACCGGAGGGAGAAGAGGAGGTGACTGAGGACATGTCTTGTGATATTCAGGATGGAAGGAAAAAAGGATATAGATTAGAGAAGGTGAAGGAAAATAGGAAGAGTACAGTAGTGGGAGCAAGAAAAAAATAAGTGCTTTGTGGGAGCATAAACAAGATAAGCATTTCAAGGAGACATTAGTATCAGTCGAAGTCAGAAGGTTGGACAAAATGAGACTGCAAACATTTACTTGACTAGAAAGTAAGGCTTGTGTGTGTACGCCCTTATTCTTATTTTTTTGTTTTTAGACTTACTGATGTCCTTGAAAGACAGTACCAGGATTAATGTGAGAATGGGAAAATAGAAGTTGGATATTTTTAGTCAGTTTTGTCTTGTTATAACTCTAGATAAAGAAATAGACACATGCTAGCTATGCTTAATACTGTATTGAACATTGGAGATGTACTAAGTAGATTTTCAGGCGCACTGATCATACAAAAAATGGTACGTATAAGGAGATGATATGTTAGCTTGAGTGTAGTAGTCTTTCACTCGGAATATGTACATTGAATCATGTTATAAATCTTTGACACATACATTTTTTAACTAAAAATTATGTAGAAAAAGTGACAGAACGCAGATCGATTTTTATGGGTTTTAGTCTTCTGACTTTTGTGTATTTTAGAGGAACTAGGAGCAGATTAGGTTAATTTGACAGAGAATGTGCAGATGCCTTGAAGGGGGAAAGAGCTTGGGTTGTGCAGGAATTATGAAGCCCTTGTGCCTGGAGCCCAGAAAGTTGGCTGAGAGTGTAGGTAGGAGGTCTAGTTGTTAAGAAAGGTGAAGGCCAGATCTTTCAGGGCTTTCCTGTTGGGAGACCAGTTTTAGGGGTTTTAGTTTTATTCTAAGTGCAGTGGGAAGCTGTTTTAAGGGGCAGAATGAAATGTAGAATCTGCAAGAAAGTGTCCCTTCCTTTCATAGATTTTCCTCCTATGTAGAATGAAGGACTGCTTTGGAATATTTCAACTTAATGTTTGTACTAAAGGTAAAAACTTTCAAGTATTTGCTTGGCAGTTATCTTGGGCTTTTCTCTGCTCAATTCTGTTCACTATAAGCCTGCTTATACTTGGATAATAGAGCATCTGTGACCTATTAATGGATTTCATCTTGTCTCCCTTACTCCTGATTGTACAGATAAAGAAACTAGGGCCCACATTTAGAGACTTTATTCTATTAGAGCAGTTTTGGGAAACCAGTTCTTTTTTTATAGGGAGGTTATCTCACCAAAAGAAGTGAGTTCAGTTCTTAAGCCCTCATTTGGAAGGTTCCCAAGCCTCAAAGGCTATTAGACTCCTCACCCTTTTGAAAGTGCCTTTAGGAGGATCATATAGGCCTGATTTTCAGAGTGACTTTTCACAGACCTAGTGAATACATTGGTTATGTAATTTAAAATGAGGACTTCATTTTTATTAGTAATAATGGTTTGATAATTTTATTAGGAAAGACAGGTGAAGAATGGGGTTTTTGGAAGGAAAATCAGTTATGCTCATTGTGTTTTGTAAAGTTTTAAAAAACTCTATTTAATTTAAAAAATAAAGATATATATTTCCTATATTTTTCGTTTCCCAAGAAAATGCCTTGAAGACAGCTCCCAGAGTGGAACTTTTTTAGACATTGCTAGTATCTTTAAGGACCTGGGTTATCAGGTATACTTTACCAAAGACAAATCTAAAATCTAAATTAAAGTTGTTTGAGTATTGCTTAGTAGCCATAAGACAGGGTTTTGTTTTTTTTTTCTTTAACCTAAATACCCATCTCTTGAGAATAGAACTGGAGGAAATGATCTTAAATTTTGGTAAAGCAGTGTGCATCAAACATAAGCAGCTCTCTAAATGTAATATTTGAAGAGAATTGTGCCCAAGGAAAGTCACTATGCTAATCTTTTAGGCTGTGGAATGATTTGGGGAGATTCCTGAGTAGAGAGGAGATACTGGTAGATTCTTGCTTTTGTCTGGTTTCTTCAGCTCTGAATTTTGAGAATTTGGTTCCGAAGGGATATAACTTACCTGAGATGACTTATGTGATGTGGATTGGAGAACTATCTTGTAATTACTTAGTACCTGTGTCTTAAAAGCTCAGAATGATTGAGCCAGGGGACTTTGATCCCTATTCTTCTTCAGAGGGATCCCTATTCGTCTTCAAAGTTAAGCACAAAGGATCAGTAATACTGCTTTAGTTGATTTGATGATTTTAAGGATAAACCTGTTACTTTTAAATTATGTTATTACAGAGTCAGGTGTTCTTAACCTGGGGGTTTATTTTGGGAGTCCACGAAATTAATATTTTTTTTGGATTTTTTTTGTATTGAAGGGATTATTTATAACCATCAGTACCTCAGAAGGGACAGGAGATCAAAAAAATTTAAGAATCACTGTTCTGTATGACGTACATGTTATTTTTTTCTTGTTAACCTCCAGATTATGTGTGTGTGAAAATACATGCATTCTGTTGTGTGATTGTTTTCTCCTATGACATGTAAGTGCAGTGATCTTTATTCTTTCTACTTTTAATTATATCTATACTACTACCTCCTCATTTTTCTATGGTTAGTTTTTTTGTTTTTTTTTTTTTGGTAGGAATTTGTCAGCTTTATTTCTTCTCAAGGAAGAGGTGACTATTGGGCAAGTTCTTTTTTTTTAAAAATAAACTTTATTGAGATATAATCCATATACAATAAAATGCACACATTTAAAGCATAATTTGGTGAGCTGTAAAAAACGTACATGTTTTTAAAAATTTTATTTTTGTTTTAATTTTTATTGGAATATGGTTGACTTACAGTGTTGTGTTAATTTCTGCTGTACAGCAAAGTGCATCAGTTGTACATATACTTATATCCACTCTTTTTATTGGGTTGGCCAACAAGTTCTTTTGGGGTTTTCCTAACATCGTACAGAAAACCCGAACGAACTTTTGGCCAGCCCAAGTAGATTCTGTTCCCCTATAGGTCATTACAGAGTACTGAGTAGAGTTCCCTGTGCTATACAGTAGGGTCTTATTAGTTATCTATTTTATATATAGTAGTGTGTATATGTCAATCCCAATCTCCCAATTTATCCCTTCCCTCCCTCCCCCCAGTTGGTTACCATAAGTTTGTTTTCTACATCTGTGACTCTTTGTTTTGTAAATAGGTTCATTCGTACCATTTTTTTAGATCCCACATATAAGCAGTATCATACGATATTTGTCTTTCTCTAAACGTACATGCTTTTGTAGTGAGGCCATTTCCATCACCCTGGAAAGTTCCCTCTAGACCTCCCTTTATAGTCCATTCCCTTTCCCCAGGTAAGCACTGATGTAATTTCTGTCCCTAGAGATTTATTTTGCCTGTTCTAGAGCCTCGTATAAATGGAATCATACAGTCTGTATTGTTTTGTGTCTGGCATCCTTTGCTCACCATAATGTTTTGAGATCATTCCTTGTTTCAAGTATCAGTGGTTCTTTTTTATTGCTGATTGGTATTCCATTGTATGATTGTACTACAGTTCGTTTATCCCTTCATTTTGGGTGGACATTTGGGTTGTTTCTAGTTTGGGGATATTAGGAATTAAAGCTGCTGTGAATATTCTTGTACAAGTCTTTTTGTGGACATTTTTGCCTTTTGGGTAAACACCAGATGTATTTGCTGGGTCATAGGCTCAGTGTATGTTTAACTTTAAGAAACTGTCAAACTGTTTTCCAAAGTAGCTGTACCATTTTACAGACCCACCAGCAGTGTATGAGATTCCAATTGCTGCACATCCTCACTGGGTATTACCAGTCTTAAAAATTTTGGATGTGTAGTTTTACTTTGTGTTTCCCTAATGTCTTATATTTTTGTTTGAAGATTCTGTCCAGATCTTTTGCCTATTAAAAAAAGGTCATTTGATTTATTGAATTTGAGGGGTTTTAAAAAAATATTTAAATACAAGTCCTTTGTCAGATACAAGTATTGTGAATATTTTCTGAGCCTGTGGTTTACTTTTTTTATTTAAGTATCTTTAAAAAGCTTTGATTTTGAAAATGTCCAGTTTCATCAATTTTTCACTTTTTTGGTTAATACGCTTTTTGTTTCCTGTTTAAGATACAGTTCTCTACCCCAGTGCCACAAAAATTTTGCGAGTGTTTTTTTTTTTTTTGCTATACTTTTTATAGTTTCGACTTTCATGTTTAGGTCTCTAATCCATGTAGAATTAGTTTCTTCTGTGTATAGCGTGAGATAGGGGTTGAGACTCATTTTTCACCCCTGTACAGATAATCGAGTTGTTCCAGTACCATTTGTTCAAAAGACTATTCTTTTCCTGTTGACTCACCTTGGATTTAAAGAAAATCAGTAAATATACAAAATATTTATCTATTTCTAAACTCTGTTGCAGTCCATTGATCTCTATGTCTGTCTTTAGTACCACACTGTCTTAATTACTATGCTTTTATGGTGAGTCTTGAAATCAGGTAGTGTAAGCCCTTTAACACTGTTCTTCATTTTCAGAATTATTTTTGCTATTCTGTGTATTTTGTATTTTCGTACACATTTTATAATCAGCTTGTCAATTTTTATCAAAAAGTCTACTGGGATTTTGATTGAGATTGGGTAAATCTGAAGATCAATTTGGGGAGAGTTGGAACTTGACAGTATTGAAGTTCCTGTTCATAAATATGGTATCTCTGTCCATTTATTTAGATCTTTTTTGATTTCTCTGTTTTGTGATTCTTCTGGTACGTCTTTTGCTAAACTTATTCCTAAGTATTTTGTGTTTCGATTCTATCGCAAACATATTGTTTCTTTTTTTTTTTTTGATTTTTTTTTTTTAACATCTTTATTGGAGTATAGTTTCTTTACAGTGGTGTGTGAGTTTCTGCTGTATAATAAAGTCAACCAGCTATACATATACATATATCCCCATATCTCCTCCTCCTTGCGTCTCCCTCCCTCCCAGCCTCCGAATCCCACCCCTCTAGGTGGTTACAGACCATTGAGCTGCTTCCCAGTAGCTATCTGTTTTACATTTGGTAGTATATATAAGTCCATGCCACTCTCTCACTTCGTCCCAGCTTACCCTTCCCCCTGCCTGTGTCCTCAAGTCCATTCTCTACGTCTGCGTCTTTATTCCTGTCCCGCCCCTAGGTTCTTCAGAACCACTTTTTTAAAATGTGTTGTTTCTTAACTTCATTTTCCAGTTGTTCATTGCTAAACTATATGTACGATATTACATAATATATGTAAGTATACATATAACATATATTCTATATTTTATATATTTATATGTTACATATGTATTTTTTAGGACTTCTTAGATTTCTCTGTTGATGATGATTTTTGTTTTTACATCATCCTTTTCATTCCTTCTCTTGCTTTATTGCTAATATTTCCAGTACATTATTGAAAAGAAGTGGTGAGAGCAGACATCCTTGCTTTATTCCTGATGTTAGGGGCAAAGTATCCCTCTGACTCTTCTTTTTCCTCTAATGCCTCTATTGCTTAAACTCTGGAATGAATGTGCATACTGTGGATTTGGTGCTTTGGGCTGGGAGAATGAAAAGCCATGGGATAAACATGGTGCAGTTTTCTGTAGGGCCCATCTTTATTTGAAAATTCACGTTAAAGCTTTTTATGCTAAAATGAACACTGGAGAAAAAAATTAAAAAAAAAATGAAAACAATATATTAAGGGGCAGTATACAAAAGAAAACACACAGTAAGTTTTTGGTTGCAATAAGGGGTTCAGATGTTGGTACAGCAGCGTCGGTCTGCGTCCTCAGGTTTCCCCTCCTTTCACCCCCACAGTTCTTTGGTGCTGGTTCCCTGAATCATTATTGCCAGATTTTAAGAGAGTTTATTGACCTATACCTTTTCCCTACTTCGTATAATTTCTTGTTTAGAATAGTCAGACACAAGTTATTTGAAGAGTGATTAAGGACTTCAAATTGTAAATTCACTAAATTTTTAAGTACGTGGATGGTCAGTCACGTTTGGGAGAAGGAAAATGCCTCTTTTTAAGTTTATCTGTAGCAAACATTTATACACACCTCATTGAAACTGTGGGTGAGGAAGCTTGTTAGAAGTTTCTAGGGATCTAGGGTAGAAGTGAAGCTAGCTAACAACGTGTTGTGTTAACGGTATTGTACCATGCTTTTTACATAAAATAACTGAGTACTTGTTATTACTAATTTAAGACTGGTAAAATGCTGTTCATATACTTATACTGTTTTTTTTAAAAAGGTTGCTTTCAGTCTTGACCTTTAACTTTTTTTCTAGTGAAATTTTAAAGTTGTAACCCTGTTTTTCTGCTTCTGGTTTTCTTTTTTTCTTTCTTTCTTTTTTGCCCTTAGTTCAGGGACCTATAAAGGCTTCAGAATTGTTTTCCTGGCTTTTCAAGTCCTTTTCAGTATAACTCCCATCTGTTCAGCCTTTTAAATCTCATCAGTATTGTATCTTTCTGCTTTCCTTGGTCTATGTCCTCATCACTTTTTTCTCCCTTTTGCTTAATTAATGGCCTGTCATTTTTCAAGGTCAAATTCCACCACTCGAAGTCTCTTGCACTACTCAAGCCCACACTGAATGCTTACTTGACTTACCTAATCAATATTACTCTAGTAGGTTTTCAGTGTATTTTAATTTTATCTGTTCATCTGTCACATGGGCTTACCTTATTAAAAACCAAAATGAAACAATGTTCAGTTCAGTGCTGTAGGTGCGTAAGATACTTAAAAATTTGTTAGGTATTAAATCAGTGTTATAAATCACTATTGGGAGTTTCACTGTGATAATTATGTTGGTCTTATTTATTTAGTTCATCCATTAAAACAGTTTGCTGGGAACCCAGTATGACAGGCACTAGGGGACACAAAGATAAGCCGTTAAAAATGACAGTAAGGGCTTCCCTGGTGGCGCAGTGGTTGAGAGTCCGCCTGCCGGTGCAGGGGACATGGGTTCGTGCCCCGGTCCGGGAAGATCCCACATGCCGCGGAGCGGCTGGGCCCGTGAGCCATGGCCGCTGAGCCTGTGCTTCCGGAGCCTGTGCTCCGCAACGGGAGAGGCCACAACAGTGAGAGGCCCGCGTACCGCAAAAAAAAAAAAAAAAAAAATGACAGTAAGATCACTGGTGACCTTAGCATAGGCATTGGGAGTTTAATCAATGGAAACAGCAATTCTTGCCTTTCAAAGATTAGCAATAAAGGGAGAAAGGAAACATGAGGAAAGTTATACAATGCAGATTAGGGAAAATGCCTTACAGAAAGAGGAAAATGAGCATGTTTGGAAATGGTAGATAAGAAACCAACGGAAAGGGAAAGAATGTACAGTTGACCCTCAAATAATGCAGGTTTGAACTGCCTGGGTCCACTTATACACAGATATTTTTCAGTACTAAATACTGCATGGTTTGTGGTTGGTTTAATCCTCGGATGTGGAGGGCCGAGGTATAAATTATACTTGAATTAACCTCTGAGTTGTTCAGGGGTCAGCTGTATATGCAAGAAATGGGATACAAAAGGTAAAGAACTTAAGAATTGATGAAGATGTGGGTAAGTACTGAGAAGAGAGATTTGAAGGCACTTAACCAGACCTGATGGACTGTATTTTCTCCATAAAGCATGAGGCATACCCTGCAAATAGGGGGCGCACCAGTGGGATGAGAAATTTGAGAACGAAAATGAACTAGACCTGAGACAAGAAAAAGCAGCCTGAGAGGACATAGGCAAGATGGAAGCCATAAATGTGTACTTGTATCAGCACAACTGTGCTTCTAGTATAGCAGTACTTGATATCCCAATAAAAGGGATTATTTAATCATTAAGGGACCCAGGTTTATAGGGAAAGCAACTTTTACTTGATGATGTGTTTCAAGCACAAGATCATAGCTGGTATTTAAGTCAGGAAGATTGAAGAGTAGGTTTAAAGTGAGTGAGATAGGTAGAGGTAGTAGAGGTTTTGATCAGATATCCTGGAAAGTGCTTATAGACACAGGGTCGAGTAAGCCTTTTCCTTTGCAGCCTGTAGTGTGTGTTAAGCAGCAGTAGAAGGTTTTTGACAAATAGTTTTCTGTGGACAGTTTTAAGTTCTCAGTTTGAGATTGTAAGTGGAGTGTATTAAAGATGTTATTTGAAATGAATGTCTAAAAGGAAAAGTTATCTTATGTTACTGTTGACTGGAGCTTTGGATTCTTATATTCAGAATGGTTGCTAAACCAATGTAGCTAGCTGAGTCTGTGGATTCCTACGGTTGTGGTTTGTGTAAGATTTTGCTTTGTAGTCATCTTTATGGTAAAAAAAAAAAAACACTTAACATAAAACTTACCATTTTAAGCATACGGTGATGTTAAGTATGTTCACTTTATTGTGAAACAGAGCTCCAGAATATTTTCATCTTGTAAAACTGTTACATAACAACTCCCCTTTTCTCCCGATCTCCCCCCAGCCCCTGGTAATCACCATTCTACTTTCTGTCTTAATCTGACTATTCTAGGTACCTCATATATATATATATATATTTTTAAAGCATATGAAATTAAAAAAAATATATTTTTTGGCTGCTTTGGGTCTTTGTTGCTGAACGGGGGCTTTCTCTAGTGGCGGCGAGCGGGGGCTACTCTTTGTTGTGGTGCGTGGGCTTCTCACTGCGTTGGCTTCTCTTGTTGCAGAGCACGGGCTCTAGGCACACGGGCTTCAGTAGTTGCAGCACGTGGGCCCTAGGATGCATGGGCTTCATTCAGTAGTTTCAGTGTGTGGGCTTAGTAGTTGTGGCGCAAGGGCTTAGTTGCTCCGTGGCATGTGGGATCTTCCTGGACCAGGGATCCAACCCATGTCCCCTGCATTGGCAGGTGGATTCTTGACCACTGGGCCACCAGGGAAGTCCCTAGCTACCTCATATTAAGTACTGGAATCATCCAGTATGTATCTTTTTGTCATGAGCTTATTTCACATAGCATAATGTCCTCAAGGTTCATCCTTGTTGTAAATAGCACGTGACAGAATTTCCTTCTTTTTTAAAGCTGAATAATACTGTTATGCATGTCCCAATTTAATGGAAAAGTGATTGGAAACGTGAGATGTGCTTTGTTTCATCTTTTTAGAAAGATTTCTTTTTAACAGTGATAGTTCCTTTGGTGTAGTTTCGATATTGAGAATAGTAATTATTTTTGTGATTAAAAGTAGAGTGAGTGTGTAGCAAGTATGAATATAAATATGGATGCCATTGTTGAACACCTTTTTTTTTGTGTGTGCAGTACGCGGGCCTCTCACTGTTGTGGCCTCTGCTGTTGCGGAGCACAGGCTCAGCGGCCACGGCTCACAGGCCCAGCCGCTCCGTGGCATGTGGGATCCTCCCGGACCGGGGCACGAACCCGTGTCCCCTGCATCGGCAGGCGGACTCTCAACCACTGCGCCACCAGGGAATCCCTGTTGAACACCTTTTTATGTTTTTGTTTCTTTTGCAGATTGGGAAAATGAGGTATGTCAGTGTTCGGGACTTTAAAGGGAAAGTCTTAATTGATATTAGAGAATACTGGATGGATCCGGAAGGTGAAATGAAGCCAGGAAGGAAAGGTAAGATTTAATTTCCTGAATTTGGTCCTAATGTTGGGACTAAATTTAAAATTATCTAAGCTTGAAATTGTTTGGACTTTATTTGAAATTGAAATAATGTTGATGGTGCATAGGGCATGGGAGATCTTCCTTGAGTTGATTCTCTTTATCTTCTGTAGGCTTTTTGGGGTTTTTTTGTTTGTTTTTTTGTTTTTTTTTGGCTATACCGTGCAGCATGCAGGATCTTATTTCCCTGACCAGGGATGGAACCTGTACCCCCTACAGTGGAAGTGCGGAGGCTTAACCACTGAACCACCAGGGAAGTCCCTGTAGCCTTTTTGGACATGACACTTAACTTATTTTAATGAAATGTCTTAAATAAAGCTTGTTGAAATATCTCCCTCCCTTCCCCCCAATAGTACTCCTAATATCACTTCAGTTGCTTCTAATTTACTTGAATATACCTTTAAAAAGATTACATCAATTCTGAAGTAGAATGGGAGCCCTGGGAAGGTGTAAAGTCAGGAATGGGAAATCCTGGTTTACAGTGTTTCCTTTTGGTTCAGCTCCAAACAGATATTCTTTAGGGTGGTATCCTTTAAGTGGGTCTTTGTCCTCCTTCCATTTTTGCTTCATCCAGTCCCAAGCATGTCGTCATCACAGAAGCATGCTTTATTCATTTACCAAATAGCTACAGAACATTTGTGTACCAACAGAAATTCATGTATTTGGCTGGTTAGCTGCTTTAGGTTGATCCTTAGCTAATGAAAAAAATGCCTCCTTATTTTCTTCTCCTCTGCCTGCATGTCATTTTGAAAAGTACCACTTGTTTGCTTCATGTAATTTTTGACTGTATTAAACTTAACCTTTATATGTCTTCGTACCCTTTTCTTCTTCAGGCTACTTCTGGATTGATCATTCAAGTTGTCCCAGTGTAGCCAATGCCAGATTTCTTTTCTTGTTCCTGCAAACATTTACTAAAATGATTTGATTAGCCCTTCCTAAGTATTGCCCTAATGTATTCTCCTCTTTCCTCTCACCTTCATGGCCTTCCAGCAGTTTTCTGAGAAATTCATGAATCTTCCAATTCTAGTTTATTTCTGTGCTTATAAAGGTCAGGCATTTGAACATTGTTTAAGTTTAAAGCACGAAGTACTTTCTGTTCATACTTTTATGTCTTAAATAGGAACATGTCATTAGCTAATATTTTAAATGTTTATGTATCTGGTGATAGGCTGAGATTTTATTCACATTAGCTAATTTAATTATTCACAACAACCCTTTGAGTTATAAGCAGCATTTTACTGATGAGGAAACTGAGGTTTAGAGGTAATTAATTTTTTAAAGGCCATAGAGTTAGTGACAGTGAGGCTGGGATTTGAACCCTGGCAGCGTGATTCCAGAGTGTATTCTTTTTTTTTTTAAGCAGAGGTCTTCTTAGAAGCCCATATAATTTAAATTTATTTATTTATGGCTGTGTTGGGTCTTCATTTCTGTGCGAGAGCTTTCTCTAGTTGTGGCAAGCAGGGGCCACTCTTCATCGCGGTGCATGGGCCTCTCACTGTCGCGGCCTCCCTTGTTGCAGAGCACAGGCTCCAAATGTGCAGGCTCAGTAATTGTGGCTCACGGGCCCAGTTGCTCCGCGGCATGTGGGATCTTCCCAGACCAGGGCTCGAACCCGCGTCCCCTGTATTGGCAGGCAGACTCTCAACCACTGCGCCACCAGGGAAGCCCCAGTGTGCACTCTTAACCAGTATGCACAGTCTAAGTTCTGTTTGGATCGTGTCTCGGGGGTTTTTCCAAAGTGAAGTGAGTGCTTCTGGAAGAACTCAGCACAAAGTCATTCATGCTGAGTTCCTGTGGAAATTTTGAGCAAATGTTGGAAACAACTGGTTGTAGAAATGGGGTGTCACATACCGAATCTGGGTCTGGCCACATAGCCTGCTGGTTTGCAAGCACTTGTGAGATAAGTCTTCAAATCGTCATTTGCACTCACTGGGTATAATAGGCGTTATGCAGGATGCAGTGTTGAAAGTAAAACTGGGTATAAGATTGACCTGCTAAGGTAATTGTGATGAACGTGTAATTAACAAATGTAAGGGATTTGATTCTTAATGTACTATTGTGCCATTCAAAATGGCAATTTAGATAAAACAATAAAACAATATTTTAGTTGGAAGTATGAAAATCATCAAGAGAGCTTAAGTAGATATTCAATTTTTGATTTTTAAACTTTTTTTTTAGGTATTTCTTTAAATCCTGAGCAGTGGAGCCAGCTGAAGGAACAGATTTCTGACATTGATGATGCAGTAAGAAAACTGTAAAATCAGAGCAATGTAAAACCTGTACTGTTCTAGTTGTTTTAATCTGTCTTTTTACATTGGCTTTTGTTTTCTAAACATTGTTTTCCAAGCTATTGTATATTTGGATTGCAGAACAATTTGTAAGATGAATACTTTTTTTTAAATACGCATTATTAAAAATGTTCTGAGTGAAGCTAATTGTCAGTTTTATTAAGGAGGATTGCTTTTGTGTCCACCACCTAGTGTAAAATAAAATCAAATAATACAATCTTAACTGTTGTGGCCTTCTTTGATCAGAAAAGTTGGTACTATTTAAGGCCAAAAGTAACAGTGTATCGACCTTTTAGTTTCAACTCAGCTTTTACCTTCAAAAGGATTAGCATTGTGTTGAATTTAGAAAATTTTGGTTTGTGAAATTCATGGTTAATCTGTTTCCTTCTAGTCAAATATCTGGACTTGTTTGATTTTTTTTCTTTTCCCCCCACCCCAATGATATTTCACTTTCCCCTTTTTTTCTTCACTTCATTTTCCTTTCAATAACTTGTTATATGTTCAGTTTTCATTTCGCTTTTTGCTTTGTTTCTTGAGTATATTCTAATTTGGAAAGTCTGAAACTGTCAAAATGTTACTTATCTCAATAAGGTACTTGTAAGTAAAATATTATATGAGAACTACAATCACTAATTCTACTGTATTAAATATTAGGAGATATAGTTTGATAAACAACATGGCTTGTATAAAAACTTTGAGCAAGTAAATGTATGTATGTCATTACCTGTAGTGTTCTGTGTAGTTGTTCTTATTGCTTAGTCTGCAGAAAATAATGACTTAGATGTCTGATTTGCTTTTACTTATTAAACATATTCACCATGGGATGATGTCTATAAAATCAGATATTGTTAAATTAGACTAGGATTTAATAAAAATTGTGAAAGCTTACTGGCCTAACATTTTATTTTATGGCATTGAGTATGGATTATATATAGCCAGAGATATCACTGAGCTTAACTGTTATAGTAGATAATGTGGTCAGTTTTTAGGGGAAAGAGCACAAAGAGCACATACTTGTGTTTTTTAGCCTTTGCTTCAGTAGGCTTGGTTCTTTTGCAGTTCATTTCTGGGACAATGGCATTCTAGACTTAATGTTACTAAGTTTTAGCAGGCACTCTGCAGTGATTTTCATTGAACCATAATGATGAAGCAGACATAGGTTGAGGCACAGATTTCAGGGGCTTTGCAGCAATAAATAGGGCATAGTGTGCCTTAGGAGAAGAATGTAAAGAAACTATAACTGAAATTTAAAAAGGTGGCAGTGAAGAGGAAGGAATTCTCTTCACACTAAATGATAACACATGATATTTTAATCACATTGATAGGACACAGTTCTAGATAGAATAGTAAAAAGAAAGGTTTAAAGACATGTAAAAAATTCTTGGTGACATTTGGTAGCTAATCTCAAGTGGTTACTACCATATCAGAGAGTTGCACTATTATAACAAGTTTGATTACTATGTCTAAAACATTTTATAGTAGAGTTGTCAAGGACTTGATTTCAAAACCATCTGCCAGGCCACATAGAGTTAGCAGTTTTTTTTCTGGCAGCTGTTCTAAGTGTTTCTTTTACATTTTTAATATTTTTAAAAAGTTTTTTAACAGTAACCCTAATATGTGCATAATTGGGGAAATAAATCCTCTTTTCTGGTATTTTAGCCTTCATCACATAATAGATACTGAAGTGTTCAGAATACATATTTTAGACAAATCATACTTGGTTGAAAACTTTCCCCTTATTTGGGAACATATTAACTGAATTGGGTAGATTTGTAAAGTATTCCTTATTGTATATACAGAAAAGGTAGTTAGAACACAAAACTCTGATTTTGGTGTAGATGAGGAGGGAGTAATGGGTAAATTTCCTAGGTTTATGTGAAATTACAAGGTGTATGCATTTTGAAACAATCTGCTAATACAGAGGTGTGCTGAAATCTGTTACCTAGGCATTTTCTAGCTGTTTAGTATTATGTCATTACAACTTTCAAATAAGGAGTGTTTCTCTGGCAGATTTTGGTAATGTTCGTGGTAAATTCATTTCAGTACATTACTGGATATGTAATATACAGAAATTATTAATCTTGTGTGTGTGTAGAAAAGGATGGAACTGGGTTAAAAGAAGAGACTTTTTAAAATAACTTGTGCTGGAAAGAAAAGTTAGGGTGTATTGTTTTCTGTTTCAACTTTACCTTCTTGGTAGGATTTCTTCCAGGAAGAAAGTGTGACATTTTCAGGCACTGGTTTCTTAGCCTGGTAATGCCAAAATGAATTTAATTTATGCCAGCCCACGAATCTTTGCAGTAGCAGGACCTTTCTAGTGGATTTTTGTCTTTGTCTTTTTAAAGTACAAGCAGCATTTGACCAATTTCTAATGCTCTTGGTATTTAAAGAACAACCACTAAAGAAAAACTCTTATAATTTTATTCTTTTTTATTTTGCTTCATAAATGCTTAAGAACTTCTTTTGAAAGAAGAATACTCCTACCTCATTAGCTAGTCAAGATGCTGT
>RJWK010025330.1:0-27750 GCA_004363435.1 Platanista minor
TGGTCCGGGAAGATCCCACATGCCACGGAGCAACTAAGCCTGTGCACCCCAACTACTGAAGTCCGCGCACCTAGAGCCTGTGCTCCACAACAAGAGAAGCCACTGCAATGAGAAGCCCGCACACCGCAACGAAGAGTAGCCCCCGCTTGCCGCAACTATAGAAAGCCCACGCGTAGCAACAAAGACCCAATGCAGCCAAAAATAAATAAATAAAGTTATTAAAAAAAAAAAAAAAAGGCGGTAGGCCAAATTTGGCCCAAGGGCCATAGTTTGTTGATTTCTGATCTTGACCATCTCCCCTCCCATAGCATATTATTATGGACCAGTATACCACACTGGGCCAGTACTGCTAGTGCAGAGGAGATAAAAATACAGGAGCCTGCCCTCTCAATGCAGTTTCAGGGAGTTCAGTGATTCTCCAGATAAACTAAGCCAGCCTGTTTCTCCTCCTTGGTTTGCAGTCAGTGAACTTGAGAGATAGCTCTGAATACTTCAGACTCTGACCCTGGAGGGTCTGAACATTGCCAACGCCACCCCTGTCAGAACGTGGCTGGTGTCGTGGGTGGTGACCCATGGTGGAGAAGCAGCAGCGTTGGCAGCCAGTAGCCAGTTATCAGTACAAATAAACTCTGAGGTCAGACCTTTACCTGCCAGTATGAAGGAGACCTGTCAGGAGAGGTACTGTTCCTTCCTTCTTCCTCCTACATTCCCAGGCAGCCCTTCTGTTAGCTTTTACCCTCTGAAGGAAAATCTGAATGTCCCCTTCAGCCCAATTTTGCCTACAATGCTGTGTGGCAATGTGGCAATGTCTACTAATTTTCATATCCTACAATCAATCCAGCAGTATGACTTTCTCAGGGTCTACCCCAGGGAAAGAGGTGCCTATGTGCACGATGGGCATGTACAAGGATGTTCACTGCAGCCTGTTTATGTAGACAAGGCACCGGAAGCAAATGGCTAAGTAAACCAGGATATCTTGCGATTATGGATGCTATGCAGCTGTAAAGGTGCGTGACGTTTGTAAATCACATGTTTGATAAGGGCTTGAGATCCAGAATATATAAGGAACTCCTAAAACTCAACAACAACAAAAATACAGAAAACCAAATTAAAAAATGGACAAAAGATCTGAATAGACGTTTCATAAAAAAACCACAAAAAACCCCTAGAAATGGCCAATAAACACATGATAAAAGATGTTCAACATAACCTATGATTAGGAAAATGCAAATTAAGACCACAGTGAGATATCACTTTCACACCCATCAAAAAGACAGACAATAACAAGTGCTGGTGAGGATGTGGAGAAGTGAACATTTGTGCACTGCTGGTGGGAATGTAAAATGCCAAAGCTGCTATGGAAAGCAGTATGGTGATTCCTCAAAATAGTAAACAGAATTACCATTTGATCCAGCAATTCCACTTCTGGGTCTATACCCCCCAAAATTAAAAGCACGGGCTTGAACAGATATCTGTACACCAGTCTCCACAGCAGCATTATTCACAATGGCCAAAAGGTGGAAACAACCCAAACATCCACTGACCTATAAATGGATAAACAAAATGTAGGGTGTATATACATACATATACACACACAGTGGAATATTACTCATATTCAGCCTTAAAAAGGAATGAAATTCTGACACATGCTACAATGTGGATGAACCTCAAGGACATTATGCTAAGTGAAACAAACCAGACATAAAAGGACAAATATTGTATGATTCCACTTAAATACAGTACATAGTCAAACTCATAGAGACAGAAAATAGAATAGTAGTTACCAGGGTCTGGGGGTAGTGGAAAATGGGAAGTTATTGTTTAATGGATACAGAGTTGCAATATGGGAAGATGCAAACTTTCTGGAGATGAATAGTGGTCATGGTAGCACAATAATGTGAATATACTTAATACTACAGAACTGTTTACTTGAAAACGGTTATGGTGGTAAATTTTACATTATGAATATTTTACCTCAATTTTTGAAAATTAATTAATTAATTAATTAATTTTATTTTTGGCTGCGTGTGGCCTTCGTTGCTGCGCGCGGGCTTTCTCTAGTTGCGGCGAGTGGGGGGCTACTCTTTGTTGCAGTGCACGGGCTTCTCATCACAGTGGCTTCTCTTGTTGTGGAGCACGGGCTCTAGGCGTGCAGGCTTCAGTAGTTGTGGCACACAGGCTTAGTTGCTCTGTGGCATGTGGGATCTTCCCGGACCAGGGCTCAAACCCGTGTCCCCTGCATTGGCAGGTGGATTCTTAACCACTACGCCACCAGGGAAGCCCCTTTACCTCAATTTTTAAAAATGGGCAAAGGGTATGAGCTGGCAATTCACAGAAGACAAAATACATGAGACCAGTAAACTCACTAAAAGAAAAAAAACAACGGTGAATGAGGTAGAGCTACAAGTAATGAAGTGGCCATTTTTCTAATACATATCACGTTATTTGGTCATGAAAAAACAAACAAAACAATATATCATTTCTGTGGGTACTTAGAAACATAGTTAAATGCACAGAAAATGGTTTGGAAGGTTACACTTATCTTTTACTTTTGGGAAGGAAGGACTTGGGTAGTGATAAAGAGAATTTTAGCCTTATCTGTAATGCTTTAATTTTTTTTTTTTTTTTTTTTTGCGGTATTTGGGCCTCTCACTGCTGTGGCCTCTCCCGTTGCAGAGCACAGGCTCCGGACGCGCAGGCTCAGCGGCCATGGCTCACGGGCCCAGCCGCTCCGCGGCACGTGGGATCTTCCCAGACCGGGGCACGAACCCGTGTCCCCTGCACCGGCAGGTGGACTCTCAACCACTGCACCACCAGGGAAGCCCATGCTTTAATTTTTTAACATGAAGAATTTACTCATGAATTACTTATATAATTAAAAACTATTTCTAAAAACCAAAATAAAAGACACTGAGAAGCAGAAGCAGAGAAGGAAGGATATAATGGGAGGACAACACCTAACCCTACATTATGACACCTATGTGGACGTGTCAGTTCTTCACACAGTCTTTGGGATGGTATTTTCTTTTTTAAACAGGGCAGTAAAAGAAATTATTTTCAAGTTGCCTCTTTTTTTTTTTTTCAAGTTGCCTCTTATACAGAAGAGCAGAACTTACTTTTCATAAAGGTTTCTGTGTCAAGCTGAGATCATACCTCAGTGAAGCAATATTTAGCTGAGTGTTTTTAAAATCCAATTTTTTTTCTGACTGTGAGTAATACATGCTTATTATTGAAAGTTTTTTTCTTTTTTTCATGTTTTTAAACTGTCACCTGCACCATGCCAAAATAGCCATGGCTAACATTTTGGCTTTTTCTGTCCAGCCTTTATCTGTGGAAATTTTTGCTTTGGCTGAAGTAAGATTATACCATATTTCGTACCCCACTCTTTCAAACTTAATAGGATAGCCTATGCCCTCTCCCAAATTAAAAACAAAACAAAAACATTTCATAAAGATGATTCTTAATGGCTATGCAACATTCCACTGATTGCTTAATCATTCTACTGCTAGATAACCATATTCTTTCCTTTTTCCTCCCATTACCACTACGTGTTGGAGATCTTTGCACATATAGTCGGCCATCCATACTCACTGGTTCAGCATCCTCAGATTCAACCAAGGATTGAAAATACTCAGGAAGGGAATTCTCTGGCGGTCCAGTGGTTAAGACTCTGGGCTTCCACTGCCAGGGGCCCGGGTTCAATCCCTAGTCGGGGAACTAAGATCCTGCTGCACAGTGCAGCCCCAAAAAAAGAAAATACTCAGGAAAACAAATTCCAGAAAGTTCCCCAAAGCAAAACTTGAATTTGCCAGGCACCGGCAACTATTGACATAGCATTTACATTGTATCAGGTATTGTAAGTAACACAGAGATGATTTAAAGCTTATGGGAGGATGTACGTAGGTTATACACAAACACTATAACATTTCGTATAAGGGACTTGAGCATCTGCAGATTTTGGTATCTGCGTGTGGGGTTGTCCAGATGCTACAGGAGGAAACCCAGCTCTACAGTCAAAAAAAGTGGTTTCAAAATGAAGTTAGATTGGTGGCTTCTTAAAACCTTTACCAAGCCTGTGTCCACTGTGACTCTCCAAGATCGGGGCCAGTATTGGGCCATTCCCACACTTGTTTGCCCTGAGAACTCCACTGCAGGCTAGTATAAATCATGGTCCACCAATTACTTGGTCAAATGGTACTGAACATTTTGTCAGCTATTACTGTGTGGTTCCACTGCTTTCCAGAAAGGCTGCCCCAAGTTACACCACCACCAGCGTTTATGAACGTGTCACCCAACAGCTGGTCAGGATTGTGGATTTTCCAATCTTTGCTGACAGGCCAAAAAATGGTACCTCACTATTATGTTATTTATATTTCTTTGATGATGGCCAAATCGCTTATTTTGTTTGTTAGACGCATTCTGTATCTAGCTCAATACAATTTGTATTATTTCTTTTGTGAATTACCTTATTTTCTAGGCTAAGACACTTTTTGTTTTTAAACTTTGATGTTTGTGAAACCAGAGTACTTCTTACAGTCAAAATGCTTAAATGGAAGTGGATTTTTCTCCTTCCCTAAAAAGCTGTTACTAAACTGACAATTTTTAAAATAAACGATTACAGCTTCGATTTAAAAAAAAAAATACCTGTCTCTATCTGTTGGGCCCTTAGTGCTTTTATCATAATGATATGTATGATCTTTTTCTACATAAAGGCTATTAACCTTTTGCCTGCCATCTGGGCTGCTGCTTTGAAAATGCACACCACGCCCTTTACATTTCCAGTTAGGTACCTTTCAAGAGATGCAACAGTGTCAAGGACAAGTACTGGTGTTGGGGGGACTCCTCCTGACCCCTGGTATACTGGGTGGTGAACTCTTCCAGCCACTTGATGAAGGTGGGGCAGGCAGACAGGCCTTGCAGCAGGGAGTTCATGAAGCAGGTGTTCCCCAAGTTGACAAGGCCAGGCACAAGCCCTAAAAAAGTGGGGGGAACAAGAGAACAGCGCATCGCATTGGACCATCTCCTTTTTCTTCTCCCATTTGGGACCCAGAATTCCTGTACCGTGGCCTTGGATTGAAAACCCTGACCTCAGAAAGTCCTCATCCACAGAGAGCAGGGGGCCAGGCATCCTGTCCTAGCTGAGGCGCAGTCCTACTACTGCTCCTTCAGGAGACCGTAAGCCGCAGAAGGACAAGCCCGGGCCGCGTGTGACTATTGAAATGCACCAGAGTGTCTGGCACAGCCTGGCTTCCATTGAATGTTCAGAAACACTTAGTAACCTCTCTCTCTCTTTCTCTCCCTCACTCTCTCTCTCTTCTTTGTTAAGAAAGCAATGTTTCTCACAACAGAAGAAATCAATTGTTCTGTTCTTGTTCCCCAGGACAATGATTTTGTTCTTATAATCAGTGGGAAAGACACCACTACTGCCATTCTGATCAGTCCTTCTGCAAAGAGATCAACAAAATCTGACATACTTCCCTCTTCCGCTGAAATTAAAAAACAAAAACAAACAAAAAAAACATTTTTTATTATGAGAGTTCTCAAACATGCACAAAAGAAGAGTAGATATCTAATGAACCCCAGTTACAACCATCCCCAAATTTAACAGTGATCAACATTTTGCTACACCTGTCCCTTTTATGTATTTATTTATTTTGGCTGAATTTTAATCAATATAAGTAGAGCAACATTGACAAAGGGGGGCATTTTTAAAAATAAGGAAATAGATTTTTGTGTTAGTGAAGAAACGAACTTGAAACATTTACTAGTGACTCGCAGCTATTCAGTGAAAGCACAAAGGCATCACACAATTAGGCAGCTGTACAACTGAAAAACACAATGGCTATAGCAATGAGGACACTTAGACAATTAAGCCACTTGAAATTTTTCATTACGAAGCACGTCTCAAACTTATGACCTTAGTGGGGATGCAATATAAATCTTTTTACTATGGGGTATGAAATAATGAGTCATTAAAATTAACTTCTGTTTAAAAGAAAGTACTATTGACAAAATTGAAGATACGAGAGAACCAAAAATGTCCTCCCCTTTTTGTACTGTTTTTGAACAATAAGAGTTTGGGTCCAGTCTATAGACCATGATCCAAAGGCTTCATTCTTACCTTTTCTACGCTTCTTTCTTTCTGTAATGGGACCCCAAATAACATATATTCCTGCTGCTAGCGCAGCGGCAATTCCACCTATAACACCCCAGTTCTTCATGACTTTATATCTAAAAAAGAACATAAGTTTACTGTCTTTCCTCATCACAAATGCACTATGTGTATATACAGGTACAGGTACACAGAAATAACATTTCATCCAAATAACCCACTGGCCTGCCAAATACCTAGCTTTCAGATTAAAGTAATATACAGTATAGGATTATGTCTTGAAAATCAGCACATTTGACATTAGGATTTAAAACCTAAGTCAGAGCACAACCTCCCCAGTGCCCCACTGGCCAGGGCTTTCCTCCTGCTCTGCCTCTCATTCTGCTGCCATGCTGGCCGCCACCCCGGCCACAGCCAAGCTCCCACCCCAGGGCCTCTGCACTGCTGCTCCCTCTGCCTCAGATGCTGTTCCCCCAGGTCCCACCGCTTGGCTCACTCCCTCCCCATCCCTTCACTTCTAACAAACTACTAGAACCTGCACTCGTGGCCCTTTTACCCAGTTGTACTTTTTCTTTCTACCACAGAGCTCACCACCTTCCAACCTAACTTTCACTTATTCACCATGTTTATTTTTGGTCTCTCGCAACTGAAATGCAAAGTCCCCATGGGCAGGGATCTTTGTTTTACACACTAACGTATCCCAAGTGTTTCCAAGTATTTAGATCACATAGTAGGTTTTTGCTAATACTTATTGAATGATTGGGACCTGGAAAAATATAGAAATGGATTTACCTTTTCGGTTATTAAACAGGGTGGGGGATAGGCATACAGTAGTATAAAAGATCTTCTAAATATTTATTAAATTATAGATATTCATTTGAGGCTGGACTCGAATACTGAAGTTATTCTTTTACTACAAATAAAGAAATTTCACCAGTAACTTAAAACACTGTCTTCATACACAGTTATGTATTTCCACTAAATAAGGCAACCAATATATGTACCTACATATATCTGTGCAATATATACCTGTATATATGTGTTAGCTACATATGTGTGTGTGTATGTTTAAAATAGTCTTATCCCAATATATGGATCATGTGAATATTGTTTTGACCTCAACTCAGTCAACATTAACTCAGGGAAGAGCCACTGGTAATATTAGTAACTCTGTCTACAACAACCAACATTTTTCCAATGTCATGGCTGATGTGATACAAAACTGATGACTGAATTTCAAATAAATCTTTGTTCTCCCAAGACAGTGTTGGTAGAATGTGCACAAAACTTGGTTAAGAAAGTGGAATTCCATAATCTGGTTCAGTTCTGGTTCTGCTATTCCCTATGGCGTCACTGCACCTTCTAAGCCTCAGCTTCCTCATCTGTACAATGGGGACAATTGTGAGACCTACCTTACAGAATTATTGTAAAGACTGAATAAGTGCTTATGCATGGGGTGCATAGTAAGAGCTTAATAAATGTTAGCTGCTGTAACTATCAAGTATTATAATCTCAGCTTCATTCATGAAAATTATTCCTGAAGTTTCTTAATGCAACATTGTGCTGATTTTTACACAATAGGCATATTCACGTGAGGCCACATGGATCTGAACTCATGTCTGTTGGGCTGCCAAGTCTGTGCTTCAAACCAGGAAGCCCATGGGAAATTGAAGGACAGAATGTCAAAAGGATGGGAGAGAGGGCCTGCCTAGGTCCTAAGTAGGGCATGGATAAAAAACCCAGGGCCAAGTGTAACTCTGGAAACCCCACAACACGAGGAGAGTAGTGGGGCCTGGGAGTGAAAAGATCTGGCTTCTCCCCGCAGCTCTGCTGTCAGCTCAGCTGTAGGACCACAGGCATGGCCACTGCAAGGCCCGTGTCCCAACTACAGAATGGGGGCACTGGACAGGATCGCTACTGAGGACTTCCAACCCTGGGATGATAAGCTCCTTAGACTGCTCCAGTTCCAGAGGGAGAAGCTGACCTGAGCAATGGGTCTCAGTCATTTAGGGTCAAGAAGGGGGCTTGGGGGGAGGGACGGAGCCACAGTGCTCAGCTCTGAAGCCTGGAGCCCGAGGGAGGGTGTAAGAAAAGGGACATAGGGACCCTGACAGGGTTGAGAACCCATACTATTGGGGGTCCTAGCAGGAATGTGGGATCTTAACAGGACTGGGAGCCTTAACAGGTTAAGGGGTCCTGATTGGTTTAGGTGCCCTTGCAAGATAAGGAGCCACTAATTAGATTAGGGACCCATACAAACTAAGAGATCCCTGGCAAAAGTGTGTGTGTGGGGTGTGACAGGAAGAGGGGTACTGACAAAGTGCGGGTGGGGGGCGCTAGCAAGCCCAGGGCACTTTACAGGGTTGTGAGAACCATGGCAGGACTGGGGAGCTTAACAGGTTGGGGAACCCTAGCAGGACAGGAACTGACATGACTAGGGAGCCCAGAAGGATTGGGGGTATCTTGAAAGGATGAAGGGGTCCGGTAAGGCCTGCGAGGCGCTGAGAGCTCTGAGGGGACCATTGACAAGGCTGAGGCTCCCTGGAAATTCTGGGGACAATGACAGGATTAGAGGAGGCACTGGCAGGCGGAGGAGGGGGGTGGAGGGGGCACTGATAAAACTGGGAGCGCCAGCACAATTGGGGAGTGCCGACAGAATCGCTGTTGCCTGGAGGCCCTGGAGGCCCGTCGCCCTTCCCGCCCCAAGGCCTGGGCCTCCAACACCTCGGGACGCAGAAACCTCCGGAATGCTCACTCCGGCCCCTGAGGACCCTTACTAGGGCGTGAAAGGGCCGCCACAGGCCAGCCTGGGTACCCTGGTCCCTCTGGTCCCGGCCTCCCCGGCCGTCCCGCCCCACAAAGCTCACCTGACGGCCGCCCCGGTCCGCAGGAAGCGCTGGATGGCCCTGTCGGCCGCGGTCATCGCCGCCTCAGCCCGGGAGCTCAGCATCGCGGCTGCGCGGGAGGCCTGCCGCCACCCCCGCCGCGATCTCCGCGGCCGGACCCAGGGATCCGGGGGCTCTCGAGACGGCGGAACCCGCGGCCAAAGTCCCAGCTCCTCCGGGGAGGGTAGACCGAAGGACGGGCTCCCGGAAGAAACGGAAGTGGTTCTCGCCGGAGGACTGGAGTCGACGGACTACCGTCTTGTTTTTCTTTTTCCCACTTAGTCACGGGGGTCGGCGTCGGTTACTAAGGGAGGCCGTGAGGCCCGGGGCCGCTTGGTTTTCAAGTTTTGCTCGGGCCCTGTACATAGTTACACATATCCCATTTGCAGAAGGGACCCTGGGTCATTTTTATTTTTCGGTGTAAAGAGGGCGACCCCCACCTGAAAACGGGATCACGACTTGGCCAACGTTAGTTATAATTGTCGTCGGAGTGGAAATGGATCGTAGAGGAAGGGCCTTTAATGAACATGTGGCCCATCTCTGACGACACCTATAGAGAAACCGAGACCTTTAATAATAACAGCCCCCAAACTTATTGTTCACTTAAATGCATCGCTAAGTACGTCACATGCATTATTCATATTCAATCTTCACAGTTTTTACATCCCAGGAAATACAAGAAATTTAGAGAAAAAGTCTTTTGACACAGCTTGTAAGTGGTGGAAACAAGATTGGCAGGCAAGTCTGCGTGTCTCCAGAATAGCAGTGTCCAATAGAAATATATGGAAGTAAACATTTAAAATTTTATAGTAGCCACATTAAAGTGAAAACAACAGATAAAATTAACTTTATCAATATCTTTTACTTGACCCAGTGTGTCCAAAATATTGTCATTTATATGGAAAAATGATTAATGAGATAATTTACATTCTTCTTTTGTACTAAGTACCTCTCAATTTGAACCAGCCGTTTTTCATGTATTCTATAGTCACAAGTGGCCAGCAGCTACCGCACTGGACAGCACTGGAGCCAGAGAGGATTTGCCCTCCCTTTTAATCACTTCCCCCAACTCCAGAGCAAGTAGTTGCAACTGCTTTAGTAAAGAAATCAAAGTTCTAGCTCAGTGGTTCTCAGAGTTGTTGGTCTCAGGACCCCTTTATACGCTTATAAATTATAGAGAGTTTTGTTTAAGTGGATTATACCTAACTATACTTACATTATTAAAAATCAAAGTTGAGAAATATGGAGAATCCTGACTCATACACTGGGTTTCACACTTTCCTTGCTGTAAACATAATAAATGAAACCGCTTGCCAAACACTTGCTAGCGGCAAGATTCCTGTGCTAAGTACGTGTACTGTCCAATTTCATCCTCCCAACATCCCCACCAAGTAGGTTCTATTAAAATCTCCACTTCAGGGGCTTCCCTGGTGGTGCAGTGGTTGCGAATCTGCCTGCCAATGCAGGGAACACGGGTTCGAGCACTGGTCCAGGAAGATCCCACATGCTGTGGAACAACTAAGCCCGTGTGCCACAACTACTGAAGCCCGCGCGCCTAGACCCTGTGCTCTGCAACAAGAGAAGCCACTGCAATGAGAGGCTTGTGCACTGCAACAAGGAGTAGCCCCCGCTCGCCACAACAGAGAGTAGCCCCTGCTCGCTACAACCAGAGAAAGCCCATGCACAGCAACAAAGACCCAACACAGCCAAAAATAAAAACAAATACTTTTTTTTTTTTTGCGGTATGCGGGCCTCTCACTGTTGTGGCCTCTCCCATTGCGGAGCACAGGCTCCGGAGGCACACGCCCAGCGGCCATGGCTCTCGGGCCCAGCCGCTCCGCGGCATGTGGGATCTTCCTGGACCAGAGCGTGAACCCGTGTCCCCTGCATCGGCAGGCAGACTCTCAACCACTGCGCCACCAGGGAAGCCCACAAATAATTAATTAAAAAAAAAGATGACTAGCTAGAAAGTTGTGTTACATGTGCATAAAGCATAATGTATTAAAAAAAAAAATCTCCACTTCACAGAAGAGGAAAGCCCAGAGAAGTAAAATGACTTGGCCAAGGTCACACAACTGGTTTGTGACCAGACAGGATGTCAGGCAGATCTGTGTGGATCTAAGGTCTGTGTCTTAGGCTGGACACTTCTGCCTCAGACTTGAGTCCATCAAGATGGGACCATTACTACCCGACACTGTGATCAGCACTCCACATTGTGTTGGTTTCAAGTACCCACTTGGGTACATGGCCTTGATTCCAGCTGGGGTAGTTAGGAAGGAAGCATAACTGGTTCTTACACCTTTGAAAAGATGCTCTACCTTACTTGGTAATGAAAGAAATACAAATTAAAACTCCAATCAGAAAACATTTTTTTCCACCCATCAGATTACCAAAGCATGAAAAATACAGTACACAGTGATGGTAAGTATATGGGGAAACAGACACTCTTGGGCATCCCTGTGGGAGAGTAAATGGGTGCCATCTTCACCCTGGGCAATTTGGACTATTTACAAAAATGACAAATCTGCATACTCTGTGACCTACATATTTACCACACACATAAGAATAAAGATATTTATTGTAGCATTGTTGCTAATAATAAAAGACTAGAAGCATCTAAATACCTAGAAAAATTATAGTAATCCTGTATAGCAGAGTACTATGTGCTATGAAAATAATGCACCAGCTCTTGTGTACTAATAAGGGAGATAATAAGATGTGTTGTTAAGGGAAAACAGTAAGGTGCAGGGCAATGGAAGAGAATGCTTTCATTTGTGTGAGAATAAGAATAAGTGTTTATAAATATAGAGATAATTAAGAAACTGGGGACACTGCTGGCCTCTGGCAAGGGAACTGTGTGACTGAGGCCACCTTTTGTCCTTTGAGAATTTTGTGCCATGTGCCTGCATTATTATTCAAAAAATAATTGAAAATTTTAAACTTGAAAAGCATCATCAAAACACAGGGGAAATACAGCATCAAAATTGATATTCCTTCTGGTAAAAAATGCTCATTAGAAGCTCATGAAAAGTGAAAAAGCAGGCCACCTAATAGGATAAATATGATTCCAAATTTGTAAGAAGACGTCTGTGTATGTGTCCCTGCATCAAAAAATGGCTGGAAAGCTATACCCCCAAAGTGGTAACTCTGGTTATCTCTTTGTGGTAGATTAGTAGTAAGTTTTATTTTCTTCTGAATGCTTTTCTATGTTATCTGAGTTCCTACCATGATCATTTATTTCTTTCATAATTAGAAACAGTTTTAAGAGATGACTATATAAGTCTATCTTTTTTTATGCAGTAGTTCTGAATTGTTGCAGCTTTTGTAACTCAAACCCCCCTTTTCTGATTGATCTCCAATCTCCAGAGAGATCCTAAAATCAGCTTTTAAGCTTGCTTTACCTCTCAGATCCTCACAATAAACCCACATTTAAGCCTTCTTGGGAGCTTTTCAATATAAATCCTTTATAAAAATAATTGATTTTCAATAAGTAATTGTGGGAATTATTACCTAATTTATATAGTTGGTCAGTTCATGTTTCACATATATTCATTTTCTTAAATCAGCAAGCCCATGCAAGTTTCCAACAACTTGGATATGGTTTTTTGCATGTCTCCTCCTATTTGATGTTACTTTTTATGTTGTCAAACAGTGACTGGATTCCTTTTTTATTTTCCAGTCAGAATGGCATTAGCTTAAAAGTCATTTCCTCCTGTTCAGACAGAAGCCCTGTAAGACTTTAGCCCATTGCTTCCCAGAACATCTGATCATAACATCTTAAAAGTCACAATTATTTCTTTTTCTCATCAGGAAGGACCTTAACTGAAGAGGCCATGAGAGTCCAGCTCATCTGACTCGTGAGGAAACTGAGGCCCAGAAGAGTTCATTGATAACAGAATTAACTTCTGCCATCAGTTAAACTAGTCACCCCATTTCCTGGCAGAGACTCTTGTGTTTTTTCTTTTCTTTTTTTTTTTTTTTTGGCGGTACACGGGCCTCTCACTGTTGTGGCCTCTCCCGTTGCGGAGCACAGGCTCCGGATGCGCAGGCCCAGCCACTCCACGGCATGTGGGATCTTCCCGGACCGGGGCACGAACCCGTGTCCCCTGCATCGGCAGGCGGACTCTCAACCACTGCGCCACCAGGGATGCCCGTCTTGTGTTTTTTCTCTACTTTCTTTTCTGAGAGTTTCAAACATGGGGAACAATACAGAAGGGAAGCTGAGTGTAGTAGCCAGCCTCCAAGATATGCCCCAAAGACCCCCTTATATCCTGGATTCATATCCCACATCAAATAATGCTGACATGTGTAACCAAAAGATTATTGTGATAAGGACAGTATGTAAATTTCAAGGCCAGGTCATAAAAGACATTCTCACATCAACTTTGCTTTCTCTTGGACCACTTACTTTGGGAGAAGCCACTGACCATGTTAGCTGTGATGATGCTCAGGAGAGGATCTTCTTATGGAGAGGTTTACTTGTCAAAGAACTGAGGCCTCCTGCCAACAGTCATCACCAACTTACCAACCATGTGAGTCTGCCATCTTGAAAGTGGACCTTCCTGTCTCCTTCAAGTCTTCATATGAGACTGCAGCCCTGGCTGATATCTGACTGCAACCTCATGAGAGACCCTGAGCTACAACCAGCCAGATAACCTGCTTTTGGATTCCCGACCTATAGAAACTGTGCAAGATAATAATTGTTAATATTTTTCAAAGATGCTAAGTTTGGGGGTAATTTGTTATGCAGCTATAGATAACTAAGACACTAGGAGCAATGTTCCTCAAAATGTGGGCCTTACACCACTTAGCTCAAAAATCCCCTGACTTCCTGGTTAAAAGTGTAGGTTCCTGGCTCCATCCCAGCCAAATGGATCAGAATAATGTATCAGTGTGATGCCCATAAATCTGCATTTTGACAAGCTTCAGCTATTTGGATAGCATCCTAAATTTTTTTGGCCATATCCAGATGTCACCTTTACTATTTAATTTTCTTTTTGTCTGCAGAAGTCACTTTATTTTTTATTTTATTTTATTTTTTTATTGGTGTATAATTGCTTTACAATGTTATGTTAGTTTCTGCTGTACAATGAAGTGAATCAGCTATATGTATACATATATCCCCTCCCTCTTGGATCTCCCTCACATTGCCCCCATCCCACCCATCTAGGTCATCACAGAGCACCAAGCTGAGCTTCCTGTGCTTTATAGCAGGTTCCCACTAGCTATCTATTTACACATGGTAGTGTATATATGTCCATCCTAATCTCCCAATTTGTTTAATTAGTTTAGTTGTTTTTTTTTTTTTTTTTTTGCGGTACACGGGCCTCTCACCGCTGCAGCCCCTCCCGCTGCGGAGCACAGGCTCCGGACGCGCAGGCCCAGCGGCCACGGCTCACGGGCCCAGCTGCTCCGCGTCATGCGGGATCCTCCCCGACGAGGGCACGAACCCATGTCCCCTGCATCGGCAGGCGGACTCTCAACCACTGCGCCACCAGGGAAGCCCTAGTTTTGTTTTTTTATCTATATCACATAAATATTTTAAAATTTCTTTTGTTTTTAGATTGTTTTCACATTTGGAAAAAAACATTTTTCTAATATACATAAAAATAAATATCTGTATTTGATCATTTAAGTAGGCTAAATGTTTATCCCATGTATCACCTAAAGTCGTCTCCATTACACTCAGAAGTAAACACTCTATACTTGGTAGAACACTGAGACAGAGGAATAGAGATCATTTGGAAATGATGAGAGTTATAGCACCCCACGTGTTCTCTGGAACTGGACCAGTTCTAAGCGCTGGCACCTGTAGTATCTCCTTCCATTCTCACCACACTCTTGGACAGCAGGCAGGGTAATGTATGATTAGTGCCAATTTGACAGATTAGAACACTGAGCCCCATACAGGTGGAGAGGCCAGTCTAAGGTCACAATGCTTGAATGCAAGCCCTGTCTCCTGTCTTCCTGCTCAAACCTTTTTGCAAGATACACTATTCCTCCGTGGCCAAATAACCTATAGAGATCTAGAGAAAGGGAAGGACACCTAAAAATATAGAGGGCATACTATTGTGAACGAATGTTATGAAACACACAAATTTACTGGAAATGGATCATAGACCTAAGTGTAAAAGCAAAAATGATAAAACTCTCTGAGGAGTTTTTTCATAGGAGAAAAATCTTTGCAACCTTGGGGTAAACAAAGATTTCTTATGTCACAAAAAGCACAAATCATAAAAGAAAAACAATCTGATAACCTCAATCTTATCAAAGTTTAAAATTTTCCTCTTTGAAAGATACTGTTAAGAAAATGAAAAAGTATGCCACAAATTTCAGAAAAATTTATAATACATATATCTAACAAAGACCTGTATCCATAATGTGTAAAGAACTCTTACAATTTAGTAAGAAGATACACAATTCCCCTCAAACTGTCAAGATATTTGGACAGACACTGCACAAAAAAGAGATATAAATGGCCAATAGGCACATGAAAATATGGTCAACATAATTTGTCATGAGAGAAACAAAAATTAACACCACAATGCCATACCACTATACACCTATTAGAATGGTGACAGTTAAAGAAACTATCAATACTGTGCGTTAGTGAGGATTTGGAGCAACTGGAATTCTCATACATCACTGATGGGAATGTAAAATAATACATACACCTTGGAAAGCTGGCCGTTTCCTATAAAGATAAACATAATCTTGGGCTTCCCTGGTGGCGCAGTGGTTGAGAGTCCGCCTGCCGATGCAGGGGACGCGGGTTCGTGCCCCGGTCTGGGAAGATCCCACATGCCGCGGAGCGGCTGGGCCCATGAGCCATGGCCGCTGAGCCTGCGCGTCCGGAGCCTGTGCTCCGCAACGGGAGAGGCCACAACAGTGAGAGGCCCGCATACCACACACACACACAAAAAAAGATAAACATCTTACCTCAATGACCCAGCCATTTCACTCTTCCGTATTTATTTATCTAAAAGAAATGAGAATGAAAATCTACACAGAGACTTCTACATGAATGTTCACAGCTACTTCATTCATAATAACTCCAAATTTGGAAAATCCAAAATGGTCATTAATTGATGAATAGGTAAATAAAATGTGGCATATCCATACAATAGAATATTACTCAGTGATAAGTAAGAATGCATTACTAAAGCAACACAGTAGCACTTATGAATCTCAAAGCCATGCTGAGTGAAAGAAGTTGAGACACAAAAGAATATGTACTTTATGCTTCTGTTTATATAAATTCTAGAAAATGCTAATTAATCTATAGTAATAAAAGCAGCTTAGTGGTTGTCTGGAGCCAGAGATGAACTTTTGGGTGATGGAAACATTCTGTATCTTGATTGCGGTGTTGTTACACTTTTTCTTTTCAAGGGCATATGGGCTATTTATATATCTTCTTTGAAGAAATGTCTATTCATATCCTTTGCCCACATTTAAATTGGGTTATTTGTCTTTTACTGAGTTGTAAGAGTTCTTTACATATTTCGAATGTAAATCTCTTATGAGTTATATGATTTTCAAATATGTCTCTCATTTGGTGAGTTGTCTTTTCACTTTCTCAATGGTATCATTTGCAACATAAAAGCATTTAACTTGGATATGGTCCAATATATCTGTTTTTTGTTTTTTCTTTTGTCCCTTATGCTTTTTGATGTCATGTCTATGAAACCACTGCCTAATTCAAAGTCATAAAGACTTATTCCTATGAGTCTTATAGTTTTATCTAAGAGTTGTATAGTTTGAAATCTTGCACTTAAAAGTATTCAAAATCTTTTAGGCATCTCTATGTTGGATCTGGCTTACAGTTGTATGGAGTTGAGTAACCAACTGTCAAGGTTTGCTTGGGGCCCAGCACTGTCCAGGACATGGAACTTTCAGTGCTATAACTCCTGAGCAAAGTTAAGTGTAGCTGAGTTGAGTGCTGAGTTGAGTGTAGCTAGGAATATAAAATTCCAATTTCAGTGCCCATAAATAAATTTTATTGCTCCAGGCCCTTGGGGTACATCAACAAACCTTTATGGAGCTTAAATGCTAAAGTGGGGGGGGAGCAGACATTCTAGTGGGAGGGGGATGGGAGAGCCATTAAACAAGATGAAGAGGATTTTGAAGGCAGGGATTTGGTTTTATTAATCTTTGATTCCCCAGAACTGTAGAAATCACTCACTAATGCTTGTTGAATGAATGAATGAGTAGCTTTCTCCTACTCAACGTACATTTTTTTTTCTTGATTCATTTCACAAGACCTCAGCTCTGTGGGACTTCCTCAGCTCTGTAGGACTTCCCGGGTGGTCCAGTGGGTAAGACTCCGTGCTTCCAATGCTGGGGGCCTGGATTCCATCCCTGGTCAGGGAAGTAGATCCCGCATGCATGCCGCAACTGAGAGTCCGTACGCCACAACTAAGAAGCCTGTATGCTGCAACTAAGACCCGGCGCAGACAAAATAAATAAATATGTAAAATAAAAGAAAAGACCTCAGCTCTGTGATGACAATGTCATTTCTAACTTGTTCTCTGTCATATGCCCGGTGACGCTTACAGTGCCTGGCACACAGTAGGCGCTCAATAAACAATGCTTCAATGCATGAGTACGTATAAAATTTTTTCATTCTCTGCATTTGTTGTAGCAGCCTGGGTTGCAAGAATATTATACCAGTAACAACCTTAATGAATCCCTACAAATAAACATTTAGAGAAGCGTCGTCAAGCAAAGAGTGCTCATTGGTACCTAGACAGCCATTTCACAGGCTGGTGTGCCCCACAGGCATCCCAGTAAAACGCCACCAGCCACAGACAGCCTGTAAATTCCGCTAACCAGAAGGGCTCTCCCCGCCCCCTCTCCCCGCGCAGCTAGCTCTGCCCTCCACCTCCTCCTCTCCGCCCACTCTCGCCGCGGTCTCCTGGCGGCGGCGGCTTTGTCTCTTGGGCTGGTCCCTGGCGGTTCCCTCCCCGGAACAGCTGCCACCGAGGGAGGAAGCGGCGCGGTCCAGAGCCCTAGTGCTGAAGCCCCCGAGCCCTCGTCATCCACCACCACCATGTAAGGGCCATGAAAAGGGCTCGTCCTGGCGCAGCGCGGACATGGAGGAGGACTTATTCCAGCTAAGGCAGCTGCCGTGAGTATCCTGGGGGCGAGTGAGACGCAGACAGGTTTGCCTTTAAAAAAGGAAAACCTGCAGAGGGGCGTCTCAGCGTGGCTTCCTGAATTTAAAGGGAACTGTTTCAGAGGAGAGAATTAGGCCTGGAGGAGACAAGCCATTTTCCTACCCCATCAGCTCAGCATCTGTATCTCTGACTCAGTTCGATTTTTCAGATCCGTCGGAATCTTATGGGGACCTACCCATGTTATGTTTTCCCTTATAATGGCTCTCAATCCTAAAGGGATTTTGAGGTCTGTGTTTTACGAAAGCATTAGCTGCTGTTTTGAAATGCGGACTGAATTGATGAGTCCATGCAATGACATCGGTCCTTTCCAGTCCTCCTATGCTGTGAAATTCTTAATTTTCCTGCAAGGTCTTTTAGAAGGGAATGATACTGATGTTGCAAACTGGTTTCTGAAAAGCTGGGATTCCTTCCTAGAGAGGAGGCTTCAGCAAAGTCTTGTTGTTTATGAAGTGTGTGAATGAGAGGGCTGTGCATCGTTGCTGAAACCTCTTGCCTTCTTCTGAATGGACGGCTTTTGTAACAGCTAGCTAGAGGGAGACTCACTGTCAACGGCTATCCTTGGGAACTCAGGAATACACTGCTTAGAGGATTGGAATTTTTCAGGGATGCCAAATTTGCTCTGAAAATCTTGGGGGAATACAATCAAGCAGTGGCAAGTACAGGGAGGTTGTAAAGGGGCTTACAAATTTCTCCTACCACAAGCTGATGGTGATTTGTTAAGCAAATTCCAAGAGTATGAGATGGGGCATTGAAAAGAACATTTATGGGGGTTTTGTTTTAATTTTTAGAAGTACTAGCCATTTGGATGGTAAAACTAGACACCATTTGGAATTGTTGGATAGGATACATTGTTGTTAGTATGTGTGTATTTTCTTGACTTAAATGTTTTGTTCTCTCTAAGCCACTGAGGAATTCTCTCAAGTGACTTTTAGCGCGACTGATACAGCTCTCTGAAGCTATAAGTACTGAAGGGTATTGTAGTGTCTGCTTCTCAATCAGTATAAAATTAATTTTCATTAATATTTTTAATTAATTAAATTTTTACTTTTAAGCTTTTAGTAATTGATCCTCAAATAGCATATCTTATGTAACACAGCATTATTTCACAAATGCTAAAGGACACTCAGTTGTAATATCCAAAGCCGATCTATGAATACATAAAAATGTACATATTTGAGTGCAGATATCTCAAGGAATATATACCACGTTCATTGAAAATAAATATCATGTTTAAAAACGAACCTATTATCTCTAAATAAAAAATAATTCAGAAACTAAAATACGAAATTTGGTACTCAGAATAAGAATACATATTGGAACTGCAGTTTTACTGGGATAAATTTTCAAATGCTGTGAGAGCATGTGAACTTTGCAAATTACTCAAAGATTCATGTATATTTAATCTAATAAATAGACATGACATTAGAATGACAATTCCTTCCTTAATTTAAAAAAGTAAAATTAATAAGAGGTTTTTACTTAAGCTTTAAATTAATTTAGTTTTTATACTAATATATAATATAATGTACTAATATAATAGATAGGGAAAATAAAGTTCAAAAAGAAGCACAAAAATAAGTCTCTCTCTTCCCAAACCCCAGTGTTAAGTTTCTTGATTATTTTTTCTGATTTTTATACACACAAATACATATAATATCTATTAGAGAAGCCAAATTTTGTGCTGGTTAAGAGCACTGACTCTTGAGAAGACAGGCTTCAAATCCTGACTGTGCCACTTCCTGGCTGTGTGACTTCGAGCAAGTGACTTAACCTTTTTGAGACTCCGTTTCCTTAGCCATAAAATGGGAATCATAATGGTACTTGATTCAGAGGGTTATGGGGAAGATCAAATGGGATAATGTGTGCTAATGCCTGGCAGATACAAAGAAGTCACACATATTAACTCTTATTATTATGACATCTGAAAAAGAATTTATAAAAACAAAATCTGTAGACTCCTTATGCTGGACTCCCCCAAAATGTAATCTGCAAACCCCAAAGTACATTTGAATGATGTCAAAATTAGCCCTGAAATATGTTAACCTCCATTTATAAAAAAGAATAAAAGAAAAGGAACAGCCATGTGAATCTGAGTGGGTTACACATCATGACATAGGTACGCGGGCCTCTCACTTGCTGTGGCCCCTCCCGTTGCGGAGCACAGGCTCTGGACGCGCAGGCTCAGCGGCCGTGGCTCACGGGCCCAGCCGCTCCGCGGCATGTGGGATCTTCCTGGACCGGGGCACGAACCCGTGTCCCCTGCATCGGCAGGCGGACTCTCAACCACTGCGCCACCAGGGAAGCCCGACATAGGTGTTTTTTAAACCACACCCTATATATATTATTCACAGATTGCTGGCAACAGACTGCCTGAGAGCAATATGGAGTTTTAAAAAATCAGAGTGCCTTGTAGAGGGTGGGTAAGAGTGGACCTTGGAACAGGCTCAGTCCCACAGGAGGCCAAGTGTTCATAGATTATAAGCTGCTAAGTAGTTTACAGGGTCAGGGGAGGGGAAATAGGGATGAGGGTGTCTAAGAAATAGTCCTTTCCTGCAGTTAGAGGTCCCTTCACACAGCTCTAGGATGGGTCATCTGAGACCACAAACAACCTCTGCCTTTCACCTGCTGTCCACTCAGGCACAGCACCATGTCCAGGAGACTCAGAAAGCTGAGATTTTATATCTAGTTCTGCCTTACTATGAAACTGATGCAAGTCAGATTTTCCTGGGTCTCTCCTTTCTAGGATGATTTCTTGAAAGCAAGTTATGCAGACTACATTGATTGATTCATTCATTCATTCTTTCATTCAGTGATTTTCCTGGGTACCATCCTAGGTCAAGGGATTCTACAGCCAAATAAGATACATGGTCTTTGCCCTCAAGGAGCTCACAGTCTAGAGCTTCAGTGTCCAATACAGTAGCCACTAGCCACATGTGGCTATTTAAATTTAAATTATGTAATTAGTATGTGAAATAATTTTCATGTATAATACACAATATAAAATTTGACTTATAAGTGAAATAGGTGATGTTTGAAAAATCCGTTCCTTAGTTGCCTTAGCCACGTTTCAAGTGCTCAGTAGCTACATGTGGCTAGTGGCTGCTGTAGTTGCACTGTGACAGCATGGGTCCAGAACATTTCCGGAACTGCAGAAGGTTCTGTTGGACAGCACTGGTTCGATGGGAGAGGCGGAGGTTGAACACACAATTGCACAATAATTATGAGAATTGTTTTAAGGGCTACAAAGCACAAGTGCATGATGCAACAAGAGCAGCTCTAGATGGCGGAGGGGAGGATCAGAGAAGGCTTCCTTGAGGAAGTGACATTGGAGCTGAACCCCCAGACATGTGTAGGAGTCAGCCAGAAAAAGAGATAGGATGGAGCATTTCAAATAGAGGGAATTGTGTGGGGGAAAAGCTCAAAATCAGGCCAGTGGAGCTTCATGAGCAAGTGGCGTGAGGGAAGGATGCAGAGGGTGGCAGGGACCCGGCCACACAGGGCCCTGTAGTAAGGACAAGAAATTGGAACTTCATCCTGTGTTTGTTTAATCCACTCTCTCTCCTTTCTTTCCAACCCCGTCTTTCAAGACTGAGCTTAAGTCCATCACCTGCATGAATCTTCTGACACCTCCTGGGCTTCAGCAGCAGCAGGGGTAAAAGTGTGGACTCTTGAGTCAGGCAGATCTGGGTTCAAACCCTGGCTCTGCCACTTACCATCTGGGTGGCCTTGGACTAATGACTTCATCTCCCCAAGGTTGGGTGCTCATCGGTAAAGTTGGGATAATGGCGGTATCTGCATGGCAGGGCTGTTGTGAGAATGAGGGAGGTCACCACTGGAAAGCTCCCAGTTCAGTGGCTGGCTCTATGTAAGGGCTCAACCAGTGGTGCTGGTGTTATTTGTCTTCCTGACTCTGGACTTGTTTCCCTTATCCTCCAGCTTGTTCAGGTAGCAAAGTACCTAGAAGCCATGGTCTCCTTTTCAGAATACTAAGAAATGTCCTAATGCTAGCTCATGGAAGCACATGTCCAACCTTGAACACCTGATCTTTCTGGCACTGTGCTCCTCTCTCAGCCTCGCCCATACCAGTTGATGGTAACTCTGTCCATCCCATTTGGAGTCAATTTTGACCCCTCTTTCCCTCATATTTCACTTCAATCCATCGGGAGATTCTATTGGTCCTGCCTTTGAGCTACATCTAAACTCCTACCACTTCTCTCCACCTCTACTGCTAGTCCTTGGTTCAAGTCCCCATCATCTCTCACCTGGGTTGATTCCAGTGGTCACATCTTTCTGGTCTTCCTGCTCCTGCCCTTGTCTCCCTACTGCCCATTCTCAACACGGCAGCCAGAGGGATTCTTTAAAAGGCAGGTCACATCCCTCCTCTGTTCAAAACCCTCCAGGGCTCCCATCTGACCTTGTCTCTTCTAGTCTCCCACCCCATCATGCAGCCATTCTGTCTCCTTGTTTTGCCTCAAACACACCAGGTAGGCTTCTGCTCCAGGACCCACTGTTCTCTCTGCCTAGAAAGCTCTTCTGCAAAGTATCTGCTTCACCTTTGTCAAGTGTCAAATGCCACCGTCTCACCAAAGCCTACCCTGACCACCTCCTTAAAATTTGCAGCCCTCGGGCTTCCCTGGTGGCGCAGTGGTTGGGAGTCCGCCTGCCGATTCCGGGGATACGGGTTCATGCCCCGGTCCGGGAAGATCTCACGTGCTGCGGAGCGGCTGGGCCCGTGAGCCATGGCCGCTGAGCCTGCGCGTCCGGAGCCTGTGCTCCGCAACGGGAGAGGCCACGACAGTGAGAGGCCCGTGTACCGCAAAAAAAAAAAAATTAAGACTAGAATTACCATATGACCCAGCAATTCCGCTTCCGGGTATATACCCACAAAAGAATTGAAAGCAGAGTACTGAGGAGATATTTGTACAGCCAATGTCATAACAGCATTATTTGCAATAGCCAAAAGGTGGAAGCAACCCAAGTGTCCCTTCATGGATGAGTGGATAAACAAATGTGGTCTATCCATACAGTGGAATATTGTTTAGTCTTAAAAAGGAAGGAAATGCTGACACATGCTACAACATGGATAAACCTTGAGGGCATTATGCTAAGTGAAATAAGCCAGACACCAAAGGACAACTGGTGTATGATTCCACTGTATGAGGTTCCTAAAGTAATCAAATTCATAGAGATATAAAGTAGAATGGCAGTTGCCAGAGACTGGGGAAGTGGAGTAGGGGGATCTGTGTAGTGGGTACAGAGTTTCAGTTTCACAAGATGAAAAGAGTTCTGTGGATGGACAGTGGTAATTGTTGTACAACATTGTGAATATAGTTAATACCACTGAATTGTACTCTTTAAAAAAATGGTTAAAATGATCAATTTTATCTTATGTCTGTTTTACCATAATTGAAAAAATTTGCAGCCCGTTTCTCCCATCTTCCAGACTGTGTTCAGCTTTTTCTTTTTTTATAGCACTTATCACCTACTAACATACCGTGTAATTTGCTTACTTACTGTTTAATGTCTGTCTTTACTTAACTAGTATGAAAGCTTCACACACGGCGGGGGTCTAATGTATCCCAAGAAGGTGGGGCATTGCCTAGATTCCATCTGTTACTGGATTTCAGTATGGACCAGGCCAAAGGATTAAATAAAAACTGTATGAATGAAAAAATCAGAAAAATCTGTCCATCAGCTTAATCATTCTCCTTGACAGTGGGGGCCACCATTATTAAGTTTTAGCAGCTAAAGCACTGAGTCCCCATGGAAAGATCACACATAACCTTGTTTCATCCTATTTGCCATTCTGCTTCCCCATCCCCTTCGATTAAATCAGGGAGGTTGAGAGAATGCAGTTTGACTTACTGATTACATGACTACGTCCTTGAAATTGTCCCAGGCAAGTTCTTTGTGCCGATAAGGATTCATTCTTGGTTCTAGGGAAGGAACTGGAAGCAGGTTTTGTTTCCTCTAAATGAGGAGACTGCTGCACAGAGACAGGACCAGAGTAGGCGGCTAAGGCACACGTGGGACTTCATGTTGGCTCCCATCCCCCTGAGGCTCATCAGGGCCAAAGGAAAGGATTCCTGGCCAAGGAGGAGAGATAGAGTTTCATTGTCACCCACCTCAGGCAAAAAGTAGGGAGTTATTGTAATAGCCTAGGAATCCTCAAGGTTCACCCACCACAGGCTTTTAAAAACTCAAGCTCCATACAATTCAGTAACAAAAAACCAAACAACCCAATCCAAAAATGGGCAGAAGACCTAAACAGACATTCCTCCAAAGAAGATATACAGATGGCCAATAGGCACATGAAAAGATGCTCAGCATTGCTAATTAGTAGAGAAATGCAGATCAAAACTACAATGAGGGGACTTCCCTGGCAGTCCAGTGGTTAAGACTCTGAGCTTCCAGTACAGGGGGCGTGGGTTCGATCCCTGGTCAGGGAACTAAGATCCCACATGCTGAGCAGCAAAATAAACAAATAAATAAAAATAAAGATAATACTAAGTTTCTTAAAACAAAACAAAACAAAAAAACTACAGTGAGGGGCTTCCCTGGTGGCGCAGTGGTTTGCTGATGCAGGGGACACGGGTTCGTGCCCCGGTCCGGGAAGATCCCACATGCCGCGGAGCGGCTGGGCCTGTGAGCCATGGCTGCTGAGCCTGCGCGTCCGGAGCCTGTGCTCCGCAGCGGGAGAGGCCACAACAGAGAGAGGCCCACATATCGCAAAAAAAAAAAAACTACAGTGAGCTATCACTTCACATGGTCAGAATGGCCATCATCAAAAAGTCTACAAATAACAAATGCTAGAGAGGGTGTGGAGAAAAGGGAAGCCTCCTACATTGTTGGTAGGAATATACATTGGTGCAGCCACCGTGGAGAACAGTATGGAGGTTCCTTAAAAAACTAAAAATAGAGTTACCATATGATCCTGCAATCTGACTCCTGGGCATATACACAGAGAAAACCATAATTCGAAAAGATACATGCACCCCAATGTTCATAGCAGCACTATTTACAATAGCCAAGACATGGAAACAACTTAAGTGTCCATTGATAGATGAATGGATAAAGATGTGGTGTATATATACAAATTGGAATATTACTCAGGCATTAAAAAGGAATGAAATAATGCCATTTGCAGCAACGTGGATTGACCTAGAGATTATCATACTAAGCAAAGTAAGTGAGAAGGAGAAAGACAAATACCATATAATATCACTTATGTGTGGAATCTAAAATATGATAGAAATGAACTTATTTGCAAAACAAAAACAGACTCAGAGACATAGAAAACAAACTTACGGTTACCAAAGGGGAAAGGGAGTGGGGGAGGCATAAATTAGGAGTTTGGGATTAGCAGATACACACTACTGTATATGAAATAGATGAACAAGGTCCTACTGTATAGCACAGGGAACTATATTCAATGTCCTGTAATAAACTGTAATGGACAAAATATAAAAAAGAATATGTGTATATATGTATAACTGAATCACTTTGCTGTACACCAGAAACTAACACAACATTGTAAATCAACTATACTACTTCAATTAAAAAAAAAAAAAAAAAAACAACTCTCAGGCTCAAAGCTGCTCACACCCTATCGTTTCAAACACATGCCAGCCAGCTTCACCTCTAGGGAATATGTGTTTCAGTGACTTAAGAGGAAGAGGAACAGTCTGGAGGCCAAAGAAAGAAAATCTCCTTGCAAAGATGCCATTGCTTAGGTGGCCTTAGGCCTTAGAGAGGGTTGTTTAAGGGCCTACTGACCCTGACAGTGGCTTTACAGCCCAGCCAAGCTCTTCTCTGGGCTGTCTAAAAGCATAACAGATCTGAATGTGAATCATTATGTGACCTTGGGCAATTCATTTAACTTCCCTGAGACATAAGAGGGTGCCTGGGCCACCTTCAAGGGCATTTTTGGCTTTTAAAAAATATATTTATTTATTTTATTTTATTTTGGCTGCGCCTGGTCTTAGTTGCAGCACACGGAATCTTCGTTGAGGCATGCGGACTTCTTAGTTGTGGCATGCATGCAGGATCTAGTTCCCCGACCAGGGATCAAACCCAGGCTCCCTGCGTTGGGAGCGTGGAGTCTTACCCACTGGACCCACCAGGGAAGTCCCCATTTTTGGCTTTAAAAGACCGTGATCCTAAGCTCTCTAGATGGATGTGCCTGGTACCATCTGGCTTATGGTGATTATTCTGGTGTCATTATTAAGAGCATCTCTTTCTTAAACATGGAGTTTTTAACCTCGACGCCATTCACATTTTAGACCAGATGACACTTTGTCATGAGGGGCTGTCTTAGACATTATAGGATGTTTAGCAGCATCCCTGGCGTCTACCCACAGGATGTCACAACCACCAAGTGCCCATCCAAGTTGTGACAATCAAAACTGCCTCCAGACGTTGCTGGTGTCTCCTGGGAGACTGAATGGCTGGCCCATTGAGAACGACAGCTTGTTGAATGAAGGAGTGAATAAATAAGTGGCAAAGACAAACTGCCTGGAAAGTTGTCCCCCAGGCTTTCAGTTCCCCCAGTTAGAAGTTACCCATCCCCCTACTGAGTCCACATCACAGAATGATTAAGTGTGTGGCCTCTCTGCTCAAGTAGACCTAGATTTGAATTCTGACTTTCCTGCTGACTTGGAAGGTAACCTTGGGCAAGTTACTTTTCTTCTCCGGGCCTCAGTTTCATCATCTGTAAAGTGGGGATAGTAATAGCATCCACCTCACAGGGCATAAGGCTCATAAAATACTTAGTGGAGCTCCCAGCACGTGGTGAGGGCTTAACAAATTTTAACTATTATTTATTGGTGTTCATTGCCTTTTGTCTAGAATATAAGCTATTGGTCCATTATCCAGGGAACAAGCTCAATGCTATTCAGGTCAATGGGGGGTGGCAGGAAAATACAAAAAAATTAAATCCACAGAGAACTATATTTTCCATTAATTATAGACTTCTAGACATTCAGGAACGGAAACGACCTTAAAAGTCATCACTCCAACCCCTTATACCTCATATTCTCAATTCCATGCAAGAGGTGGTCCAAGTAAGTAGTGGCTTCTAAACATCTGTGGCCACCATGAACATCTTATTAAAATTCAGATTCCTGGGCCCTGCTCTGCAGAGATGCAAAGGCTTTAGGTCTGGAGAATGGCCAGGAATCGGCATTGTAATTGGTTCCCTGGGGGGTACTCTTGGCCTCAGAGAAGCATCTGCTACTGGTTAAGATCATGGGTTCTGGAGCTACTCACCAGGAACCTAGGATACTGTATACACTCTAGGGGACTTGGACCAGAGCCTCAGTTTACTTGTCTATAAACTGGGGATATTAATAACACCTCCCTCCTAGGGTTGCTGAAGAGATTATGTAAGATGTACATATGCTAGGGACTTCCCTGGCGATCCAGTGGTTATGACTCCATGCTTCCAGTGGAGGTGGCGTGGGTTCGATCCCTGGTCAGGGAACTGAGGTCCGACGTGCCATGCAGCGGCAGCCAAAAAATAAACAACAACCATGTGATTAAACCAGCCAAGATGACTAAATATAATGCCACGAAAACT
>RJWK010025331.1:0-27746 GCA_004363435.1 Platanista minor
CCCTCTTGCGTCTCCCTCCTTCCCACCCTCCCCATCCCACCCATCCAGGTGATCACAAAGCACTGAGCTGATCTCCCTGTGCTATGTGGCTGCTTCCCACTAGCTATCTATTTTATGCTTGGTACTGTACATATGTCCATGCCACTCTCTCACTTTATCACAGCTTACCCTTCCCCCTCCCCGTATCCTCAAGTTAATTTTTGTCAATTTGATTACTGTGTGTCCCAGTATGTTTCTCCTTGGGTTTATCCTGCCTGGGACTCTCTGCACTGCCTGGACTTGTGTGGTTATTTCCTTTCCCATGTTAGGGAGGTTTTCAACTATAATCTCTTCAAATATTTTCTTTGGTCCTTTCTCTCTCTTTTTTCCTTCTGGGACCCCTAAATGTGAATGTTGGTGCATGTAAGGTTGTCCCAGAGGTCTCAAAGGCTGTCTTCATTTCTTTCATTCTTTTATCTTTATTCTGTTTCACAGCAGTGAATTCACCATTCTGTCTTCCTGGTCACTTATCTGTTCTTCTGCCTCAGTTATTCTGCTATTGATTCCTTCTAGTGTATTTTTCATTTTAGTTATTTTTTTGTTCATCTCTGTTTGTTTGTTCTTTAATTCTTCTAGGTCTTTGTTAATCATTTCTTGCATCTTCTTGATCTTTGTATCCATTCATTTTCCATGGTCTTGAATCATCTTCAGTATCATTATTCTGAATTCCTTTTCTGGAAGGTTGCTTCCACTTCATTTAGCTGTTTTTCTGGGGTTTTATCTTGTTCCTTCATCTGGCACATAGTTCTCTGCCTTTTCATTTTGTCTATCTTTCTCTGAATGTGGTTTTCATTCCACAGGCTGCAGGATTGTAATTCTTTTTACTTCTGCTATCTGCCTTCTGGTGGATGAGGTTATCTAAGAGGCTTGTGCAAGCTTCCTGATGGGAGGGACCAGAGGTGGGTAGAGCTGGTTGTGGCTCTGGTGAGCAGAGCTCAGTAAAACTTCAAGCCACTTGTCTGTTGATGGTTGGGGCTGAGTTCCTTCCTTATTAGTTGTTTGGCCTGAGGCAACCAGTAGTGGAGCTTACAGGCTCTTTGGTGGGGCTAATGGTGGACTCCAGAAGGTCTCACACCAAGGAGTACTTCTCAGAACTTTTGCTGCCAGTGTCCTTGTCCCTGCAGTGAGTCACAGCTGCCCCCCATCTCTGCAGGAGACTCTTCAACACTAGCAGAAAGGTCTGGTTCAGTTTCTTATGGGGTCACTGCTCCTTCCCCCTAGGTCCTGGTGCGCACACTACTTTGTGTGTGCCCTCCAATTGTGGAGTCTCTGTTTCCCCGAGTCCTGTCAAAGTCTTGCAATCAAATCCCAGTCACCTTCAAAGTCTGATTCTCTGGGAATTCCTCCTCCCCTTGCCAGACTGCCAGGTTCTGATGCGGGACTCAGAACCTTCAATCCAGTGGGTGGACTTCTGTGGTATAATTTTCTCCAGTTTGTGAGTCACCCACCCAGCAGTTATGAGATTTGATTTTACTGTGACCGTGCCCAAACTACGATCTCACTCTGGCTTCTCCTTTGTGTTTGGACGTAGGGTATCTTTTTTGGTGAGTTCCAGTGTCTTCCTGTTGATGATTTCCAGCAGTTAATTTTGATTTCAGTGCTCTCACAAGAGGAAGTGAGTGCACATCCTTCTACTCCACTGTCTTGAACCAATCTCAAGTCAGTCTTATTCATAGATAATTAATGATGATACTTTCCCTCCACCCAAACTGCCATAACACAATGGTACCGAAATCTTAGGGCACCTCTCTTAATCTGTTTTCCTTTTTTATTTTACCATTCTAACTCCATGTGTTAGGAGCACTGTTAGAATTCTGTTACAGGAGAATTAGTTATGAATTCTCTGTCAATCACGGTTCCCTGAAGTTTCCATTGTGTATAATGAATTAACTTATCTTCTATGTATCTAGAAGATACTAGCTATATATCCTCCTTGGGGCAATAAAATACAGCCACTAAAATGCTTCTTTGTAGTTCTTCATTCTTTTAAGGAACCTTGATAGAGAAAGGCTGAATCTGGACAAGCAACATCAGTAACACTTGGAGGATTGTTAGAAACTTGAAATCTCAGTGTCTAGCTCACATACTGAAATTCAGAATAAGAATTTTAGGAAGATTCAAGAGTAATTCCTACGGTTATTAAGCTTTTGTGAGGCACTGCTCTAGAGTATCCTTCTGTGCAGACCTTCCTCGGTTTATGATGGGGTTACATCCTGATAAATCCACTGTAACTTGTAAATATTGTATGTCAAAAATACATTTAATACACCAGCCTTACTGAACATCAGAGTTTAGCCTAGCCTACCTTAAATGTGCTCAGAATACTTACATTAGCCTACAGTTTAGCAAAATCACCTAATACAAAACTTATTTTATACTAAAGTGTTAACTGTCTCATGTAATTCCCTGAATACTTCACTGAAAGTGAAAAGCAGAATGGTTGTTAGTATACTGGTTGTTCCTCTCATGGTCATGTGACTGATTGGGAGCAGCTGTCCTGCACAACTTCATGAGAGAGTATTGCATAGAGCTAGCCCAGGAACAGGTCAAAATTCAAAATTCTAAGTACAGTTTCTACTGAATGTGTATTACTTTCACACCATTGTAAAGTTGAAAATCATAAGTGAAACCATTGTAAATCAAGCAGTTGACTAGACTGCTCCAGAGGGTAAACCTTCATCTGAGAGGCAGTTTATGTAGTAGTTAATTGTGAGGCCTCTGAAGCCTGATTACCTGGTATAAAACTTGGTTCCACCATTTAAGAGTTTTGTAACTTCTGCAAGGTAAATAAACCTTAACTAAGTACTTTAGTTTCTTTATCTGTAAATTGGGTATAAGGATACTATCTAATTCATAGGGTTTTAGAATAGAATTCTACATATGTAAATGCTCTATATCAGCACCTGACACATGGTAAACTCTTAATAAATGAGGACTATTGTTATTTATATTCATGTCTTGAGACACTTTTTATTTTTTTACCCAGATACAGCAATTGGATATATTTTAATTCCCACTGTTTGTGGACTGAATATTTTACATCAATACTGTATTGTTTTACATTAATACTGCATGCTTGTCTATATGAATTTAATAAAGGATGTCATAAGCACCGTGAGAAAGCAAAAGTTGAATATTGCCTCGTATTGCAACATTTAAGGATTTCAAGCTTACATTTATGGTCAGATAAATTATATTTATTTTCATTTTAAAACATGGTCTTATGTGATTTTTCAATTGCTGTAATATTAGATCTGTTTGAATTAATAAGTATACACACACCTTGCCACATCACTCAAAATCCAGAAACAAAGGAATTAAAGAGATTCTTAATTGTTTGATCTATGAAAGAAGAGGAATTCAGGCTCAAAAGAACTTAGTCCAAGGGAAAATTTAATTGCAGCCTAGGAAATAAGTAAGTTTAGAAAAGAGTCATTCTCAGGTGGAGAAAGCTTTGGAATAATCTGACAACATTTTGGTGTTATTACCACAAGAACACCATAGAGCTATAAACACAGAATAGTTTTCCTAAGAAAGCTATTAATCTTGAAGAGTTAGACAGAAAATCACTTTCTACTCTAGAAAGAATTCCTCTACCTTTGTTTCCATGATAATATGCTCATGTGAGTTCTTAGCATCTTTCTCAATGTTCCTTTTGCCATCTTTTGCTGAATAATTCACTTCTACTTTCCTTAAAAACTTAAAATATTTGTGTATAGTAAAAAAATCTAATACTACAGATGTATCTAAAAATAAAAAATAATAATAATATCCTGCTCCAATTCGCCACACTCCCTCTCCCATTCCTTGTAAACTATTTTAAATAATTTGTTTTTAAAAAAAAAAAAGTTTGCCAGTTTCACCCACAAGATTAACAGGCTTATATGGTATTACTTGATTTGTCCATTTTAGAAACTTTAGGTCTATTTTTATCTTGCTATAATTCCCTTTTTAAATTTTTTTTATCATCTGTCTCCACACACTAAAGTCCTGAAAAAGCAGAAACGTACATCCGCTTGGTTCACTGCTCTAATCTCAGTGATAGAACAGTGTCTGACATTTAGTACTGGTTGAATAAATAAGTAATAAATAAATAGATCAAAACTGCTCACACATCAATCCCCAGACTTTTTACCCTCCAGTTTTTGGTAACCTAATTCTTTTTCTTTTTGTTCCTTTATTTAAATTTTCAATTTCAATTACCTTCCTAAACTAAGTGCCTTACTTCTTGAACTAGAAACTCTTGACCTTCTCATGATGAAGGCCCTCAATTTTTTCCCACTTACCTCTTCTCTACTCGTAGATGATGCTTCCTAAACAAGGCCATTCATATTCACATTATTCATTTTGATGGCTTCTGAATTTATATCATTATTTTTTATATGACCAATGAGTTACTCAGTGGTATATTCAACTGCCTATTTTATAGTTCCATTTGGTTATCTAAAAGTAAATGTAGGAGTTTTAGTTAAAAAAAAAAATTGAAATTCCACCATGCATCAAGTTTAATGGCAGTATTAATTTCAGGCATTTTGTTAGACTCCCATGACAACCAAGCTTTAGGAAATTCCTTCATGACATGTTACTATAAAATCCGTATATTCTAGAGTATTCGAGATTTGTTTTTACAACTAAGTCATAATACATCTTGAAATGATTTTGTATACAAAATAAGCTAGAGCTCTAATGATTTTTTTCAATCAAATAATAACTGTTAAGTTCAAAACTGTGAAAGGTCGGAGATACTATCCTACTTACAAGTTAACAAGTTAGTCTGCTACAGTTACACACACACACACATGCACACACACACAAATCACACAATTTAGTCACAGATCATCTTAGCAGCACTTGTTCCCCACACGAATTCCCCCACAGGGTGATGTGTTGAGGTTCTGATGTACTTACATGTGCAGTGAAGTTTACACCACAGGTGAAGGACCCTAAAATTAGGAGGGTCAGATCTTATGTAGAGCAGCCGTCAGGTCTCTCCCTTTGAATCTCTGGAGAGAAAAACAGAGAACTTTTCTCTGGAATATAAAGAAATTATCCTTGGAGAGAAAGAAAGATTTCTAGGTGTATTACTTTTGGAATTTGTGCCAATGGATCCAAGGGAGAGGAGTCTTTAACTCTCTCCTGAGCAATTCACTACCTCTAAATTCCAGGGCATGCTTGTCATACAATAATAAACCCTAAATTGAGCTGAAATGTGAAAACACTCATGGAAAATTGTTTCCCAAAAATAATTTTCCTTAATATCATTTAGTGAGTAGTCATCTTTTCCCCAAGGATCTGCAAAGCATATTGGTTATACAGTATGTTTCATACAAGCCTGAACCCATTTTGGGCTCCCTATTCAGCTTAACTGCTTTATTTCTATTTTCACATTAATACTGTTATTTCACATTATTCATGTCAATTCTTATGACAAATCTTGTTACTTGATGGAGAACGTTACTCTGCTTTATTGTTTTTTTAGGATTCTCCTGATTATTTTTGAGAAGTTTAGATTTAGTTGGTTGAGTACCATGGATAAATGTTTTCAGAATTTTACTGAAATTGAATTGAATCTATGAATCAATATTGGGAGAACTAATGTCTAATAATGTTTAATAACCTTATTTATAAGCATCACATGTTTTATATGTTTTATTTAATATTAAAATATTCAAAATATTAAAAAAATAATTGGCTGTTTAAAATAACATCTCAACTATCATGAATACAGCATATAAAAACGTTGAGGTTTATTTTTTCAATGGAACCTATACTACAGTGAAAAAGAATAAACTGCAATTACCTTCTTGAACATAGATTTATTTCAACAAATAATACTAAATAGGAAAAACAAATTTCTGATAAAATAATTTTTTTCTAAAACAGTTTTATATAATTTGAGTATGAATATGTCCCATACCATATTTGGGACAAATTTCATAAATCTGGCCATCCTGGTTCCAGGTTAGTTGTTGGTATCCCCCTTAACTAGTCCTCAGGTAACAGAACTTGGCAATATATAGTTCATCCTAGACCCGCCTGGCAATTGAGGTGACAATCTGTGTTAACTTGTCGGCTTTATACAGAAGAAAAAAAAAAATCAGATACAAAAACAAACAATTTTCCTCTTTTTATGACAGGATGCAGCTTTGAGACTTGGAGCAAGATGTTCACTGAAGTTAGGCTCCTACCCTCCCACAGAAACTGGGAGATAAGGAACAGGATCTCCCTTGATGTTTACATTTCAAAGGGATGGCTCCCAAGTTCTTAAGAAAGATTTTTCTGGGTCACCAAAGTGATGAAAGGTCAGCTAGAATGATCTTTCTAGTTTTCAAAAGAAATTACACTCATTGTAAAGAGATGAGAAAGTGTTTATAATTACAAGTTTTCTAAGGAAAATGCTGAAAGAGAAAGGAAAGAAGGGAAGTCTCTTCCTTATTTTCAACAAGGAGCACTAAGCCTCTTATTTTTAATTTGTATTTTTCATTATAGTTGTCAGATAAAATACAAGAGGCCCAGATAGGTTTGAATTTTAGATAAATATGTTATATATATATATATATATATATATATATATATATATATATATATATATATCCCAAAGTATGTGTGAAACAAACTTGGTAAATCTGCCCATCTTCGTTCCAGGTTAGTTGTTGACATGGTATAGAGGAGAAAATTCTTACCAATGCAGTACTGCAAGCTCACACAACTATATCAGGTGGAAGATCCCTTCCAGAAAGTCCCAGTGTTTCAAACAGAAAGCACTGAGAATCTGCTTTCCCACTCAAGCATCATCTGATATATAATAATTCTTAAGAGGAGAAGGCAAGTAAAAGCAGCTAGGTCCTGGGTGAGACTGCAAGACACTTCACCCAAAGAACTTTATGCAAATAGTAAATAAATGTAAAAATCTTTTTTGACAGAGATCTTAGTAGGTTAAGAGAGGGACTTGAACCCAACTTTTAAAAAACTAACAGTTAAATTAAGCAATTACTACAAAATAATTTTAAATGTGCATACCTATTTTATACATTGCAGCTTTTCAAATCCAACTAGAATACCTAAAATGTAGATCATTATCTGTATGAGTATGAAAGACTAATGAATTACTAACAGCCCCTCTCAGGCTGAGCACAGCTTAAGCTTCTTCTTTGGTATGCAACTAGAGCTGCTGTTTGCAGACCCTAATCACTTATACTCACAATTAGTCTCCAGACTTTGCTCAAAAACACTTATTGCATTTGTAATTATAATGCTTTGCCTAACTGATTTTAGCAATTGCTATTTCACTAAAGTTAAAATTCCCTGTTGCTTGCACTCCTCTTCGAGAGGAGGAAAGCTTGTGGATAGTTGTCTTGTATGGTCCTCTCTGTAATCTTGCTTCTTAGGTTCATATTATTCAGTCATTGAGAAAACTGAATGGGGACACTTTAAAGATTTGCATACATTTTTATTTAAACAACAACTATTGTCATTTTACAACATTTTCTGGATTAACACATAAAAACTTTGGACTTTCTTATTCTCTTCACTAGATCATGTAAAGAGTAGATTATGGGGCCAACACTACATCTCTTGAGGGAAAATCTTCAGAATCTCAGTAGGATGGTAGCTGAGTTAATCAGCCATGAAAAGAAAAAAATAGTATGTAAATCATCAAATTATATTTCCCAGTTAAACTTATACACATGCAATACATATACCCAAAATCTGGCCAGGAATGCTACAGTTGGTTGGATTGTTTCTATGCCTCAAGACCTACGTATTAGATTGATCACTTACACCATCTCCTGCTTTCCTTTCACTGCCCATCATTTGCTAGAGTGCTTACTGACTGCCATCACCAGCAGAGGTATGTCACTAGACAGAACACTAGCCTACAGAAATAAGGAAAAGAAACAAAAACCTGTCTGTCTAATATACATGATCAAAAAATGATATTTTACAGGCATATTATCACTGTCAGCTAAATGAATAAGTAAGTGAAATAAATGTGATTTGAAATTAGAAATGAAAAGAGATCCTACAACTTACATTTTCAGACAGAACAACACATTATTTATGAATGCCACATTGTTTTACAGTCCAAAGCATAGAAACATTTTCAGATAATTCATATCCTCACTCTTCTGTTATTTTTATGCAGTTTGTGAGCTGAGTGTATTGTTGTTAGTGATTTAACACTCTTGCTTTTTTTTTTTCTCTGACTGTAAAACAACAAACAAAAGCTCCCATAATATCAGAACATTTTGAATCAGCTTATATAAATATGCCTATCAATCCATCATTTTTTTTTTAACAGTTATGCAATTGTTTTTCACTGTATATGAAAGAAAATAAATTACACCATCTGGATTTATCTGAACAGAATAAACTTAAAGAGTAGTTTAAAATGCAGTTTATAGCTTAACGCTCTCCGTAGCAATGATCTAAGATAGCATCTTACTGCTATTCATAATTTCAACTTTAGAGGAGACGGATTAAGCATTATTATCAAAGCTACAGAGTAAATAAGTCAGTCTCTTCTCCATGAGTCCTTACACCATGATGCCACTTACCATTCCTGCTGTATTGTCTTAAAGCCCACAAGCTTTTATGGAAGAACGCTATGCCCCTAAATCTCAATTTTAAAAAATCCAAAGGAAACATCACACTCCCTAAATCTTCTCATAGTTCCGCATTTTCCATTTCGATGTTAATTTATGAAATCTACATGTGAGAGCCATTGTTTCTATTTTGCACTGGAGTGACCAGTACTATGATGTAACAGGTCTTTGCCCCTCCAATTTCAAAGATTAAACTGAATTGTAAGGACAAGTTATTTGTGCAGAAACACTTACACTAATGAAAGAAGCTTGTATTAAACCTTGAATTTTCAGAGTGCAATTCCTAAGGGACTTGTTGGCAACCTTTTATCCCCAGCACCTTCCTTCTGACTAATTCTTCTGGCTACTCAGCTTTCCTGATGTCAAGTGCATGAGTTTCCCCCACCTCTGCCCTTCAGGAGTCCTCATCACGTTAACTGTGGCGAGATACTTGAAATACCCTATCCAGAAAACTCTCCTGCTCTCTTCTTCTGCTATTTTTATGCAAAATTCTAACCTGGGTTCATAACATCTTAAAGTAATATGATTAAAACCTAGTTAAACTAAACACAAGGGAGAGAACAGAATATAAAAGAAGTTGGATAACCTAAAGGAGATCAATTTAAATCTGTTTTTAAGCTTATTAATAACATAGGGCCTGCCTTCTCCCACATTAGTGGACCTTCTGGGATTTACAGAAATAAGCTAACAGGAATGTTTCTCTTTGATATGTTTTGTCTTTGGGCATCTTAGTGCCCCATTTGGAACACCTCAAGTCTTAAGCAGTTGTCATATTACTTCCTTCGAGTCCCTTTAGTTTTCTTGGACCTCCTCTAATATTTGTTCCTTATTTCTCTTGGAAAGCCAATGTTACTCTGGAAATAAAAAATTCTCCACCATATTTAGAACATAATTCTCAACTTACCTACTGAAAGTTCTCAAATCTTCTTTGTTTAAATCATTTGCATTTTTTACCCTATGCTTGTTCTGATTTCTCACATGAAAAATAAATAACAGAATAAATTTACATACAAACATAAAACAAACAAAACAAATTCTTGCTCATTTTTTCTCCTACCTCTTTAGCATCAATCACATTATTTATCCTGTCTTTAAAAAAAAATCTTCGTTTTCACATATTCATTGTAAAAACAAAAATCCTTGACACATTGTAAATACAAAGAATGTGCCAATAAAGAAGTAATTGTTAGCAGAAAAAAAAAAAAAGGTCTTACAAACAAGAATATGTTAAGTCTCACAATTGGGTAATCTATAAGTATAGGTGATTAAAGCATATTGCTTTGAATCAAATTAAACAGGGTTAATTTATGAAAGATGCCCAATAATCTCATCTAACATGTTTTTTTTTTTTAACATCTTTATTGGAGTATAATTCCTTTACAGTGTTGTGTTAGTTTCTGCTGTATAACAAAGTGATAACATGTTTTTCTTTATTTTAAATTTTGTTAATTTATTTTTGTGTTGTTTACAGAGGATGGTTCCTGGAATTGGGCTCAGCGCAATATCATAACAGTAACCTCACACATTACACATAGTCCAAAACAACTAATCCAAGCTCCAACAGAATAAGTCTTGAAGAGCAGAATTTAGGATATAACTTGAAGAACTCTGTTCTTGTTTATATATTTGAAAGTAGTTTACATATACATCTAGAAAAAAGTGATTTGGGGTAATATGTTTTCTCCTTCACATATATATATTTTTAAACAAGTAAATTTTCATATGGAATTCTCATATATAGCAGAGAAAGGTGTTGTGGCAGTTTTTAATTAAAATGATTTACTGTTTGAATAAAATTTGACTTTAAGATAGTGTTGATTAGATTAGAATTGTTACTGTGCATCTTATTACATTATTTGTTTAGTTAAACGATTACTTTCATTTTGTTAGATGATTAGCCATTAGAGTCAGTCCCACACAGAGTACCAAATGTAAGCATGAATGTCAATGAGATAACCAAGGAAATTTTTTTAGAAAGCTGATCAAGTGTTTTTAATATTTTCTGCAAAGCTTCATTCTAGATGTACTTCGTGTCATTGTTTAATAGTTAAAATATCAGTTCTTTGATTTCTAGGAATGTCTGTTAGATAGCCTTTCTTGTACTTTGATTTCCAATCATTGTCTGCCAATTTAATTTATAAAAAAACAAATTCTGCTACATGTCATTTACAACAATTTTTGAGGTCAGAGCCTATAAAAATTGAGAACAATAATTTTGTAGAGAAAAACACTACCCCTTGGGCCTACTAGAAATGCTTCTCAATTTTGCTATTACAATTGCACCTCGCACTCAATAAAAGTTGTTCTTGAAGTAGCCCTTCATTGTAACAAATGGCACCCAATTTCGTCATTTCTAAGCAAGATATCAATTTGTCTCCCAAAATGAAGAGAAGGCTGACAAGATAGAAAGCATACAAGGCCCAGTATTTATGGATTGAACACACAGCATGAAGTGGAATGAAGGTGCTAAAAGGTGGTTATTTGGAACTGCTATCACCTGACCCAGAAAATGCAATGTTTGAGATTTTTCTGTGCTTCCTCATCACTATGCAACTGATATTTGGCTGTATATAAGCAGAGTGGGCCATACTTATAGACTTGAAAGCAAAGGGCAAGAATGTGGGGATGATGTAGTCAACTATGCAATCATCTAATAATCAGACAAAGTCTGGGTTAGGCATCCATGTTAACTCTTACCTACTATGACTGACCACCCAAAGATAGAGAAGCAAAGAATAAATATTTTAAAAATTCCTTAATCTTTCCTAGCCTTTATTATTTGGCTTGACTAATGGGAAAAATATTCTGTATACACAAAGTCAATTCTTCATCTCCATTTCCCATACACAGTGTTATACAGCTTAATTCTACCCATGATAAAATTAGGTAGAAAACATAACCTGCCCTCCACATTCGACTTGTTTGCATTTCAAGAGACTACCAGTGGCTTAGCACTTTTAAATCTTTGCTCTTATTTGATTTGGTCTCATCTCTCCTCTCAACCTAAAATTCTTCCTTTATTAAATATAAATATGTATGCAACAAAAATATGTTAAAAATAACTTGAGCTACTGTGAATTGTCAGTTTAGAATACCTCTAACCCTATCTGTCTATCTATGTCTATGGTGAGATGACTTTGTTTCCTTTGAATATCCTAATAGCCAATCAGGAAACATCTCTAAACTAAGCTACTTTGCTTATATTACTATATTAACAAGTCCACAACATATCATTGTATTATCTTACTGAACTAGGAGGAGACTAGATGACATTAAAAAAAGCAAAGATAGGGCTTCCCTGGTGGCGCAGTGGTTGAGAGTCCGCCTGCCGATGCAGGGGACACTGGTTCATGCCCCGGTCCGGGAAGATCTCACATGCCGCGGAGCGGCTGGGCCTGTGAGCCATGGCCTCTGGGCCTGCGCGTCTGAAGCCTGTGCTCCGCAACGGGAGAGGCCACAGCAGTGAGAGGCCCGCGTACCGCAAAGAAAAAAAAAAAAAAAAAGCAAAGATAATAGAAACAGACAATGCTGATGCTCACTTCGCCTTTTTCTTAAATGCCTATTAGTTTAAAACTAGAAATTTAAGTAATAAAATCATATATCAATGGAAAAATGAATTATTAAATAAAGGATGCCAAGAAGATCAATTTATTGCACACAACTCTAGTTTTTCAAAGATCAATAATTTGAAGGCAAATGTAGTATAAATGTAATGAATCATCCCACACATCTGGACCTGTTATTGAAAACAAGTTTTGTTTTCCACTAGTTCAATAATACATTGAAAAATATAAATACAAAAGTTACCCTGAAAGCAATTTAACTTTCATAAGAATACTGCTTTAAGTTTCTCCTCTTCCTTTCATGGGTGGGGTATAATTTTATGTTGTGTGATTGGGTTTTGTTTGGATGGTGACACTCTAGTTTATGAATTGACTCCTCTAATCTGTCAAAATCATTCTCTGAAGTTGAAAATATTAATACTGATACAATCGCCTTAGGCCTTTGTGAAACAACACATATTTTTTTCTAAATAGTTGGTAATTTATTAAGTTGGATAAATATTACATTTATCAAACTAGAAAAAGCATAGGTTTTTAATAATATAATATTCCAAAAGGGTACCTAGTTAGTTCACAAACATAATATATTATTACTATTGATTTTCATGAATATAGTTATGATAAATATTTCACAATAACTTCTAGATATTACTTCCATTTTTATTTCCTTCCTATTATTATAAATCAATATTATATTAATTAGCAAACTATAGTATGACTAAGTTTATGAGCTGGTTATTTTTAAGAATTAAATTTATTCTGATTAACTAAGAAACAATTAGATTCCTTATTTACTTTTTATGTCATTTTTTTCTTTCATTTTTATTGAGCTATAACTGACATACAGCACTGTTTAAGTTTAAGGTGTACAGCATAAAGATTTTGACTTACATCATGAAATGACTACCAAAATAAATTTAGTAAACACTCACCATCTTATACAGATAAAAAAATGAAAGAAAAAAATATTTTTTCCTTGAGATGAGAACTTTTAGAATTTACTCTTTTAACTTTCTTATATAGTATAGAGCAGTGTTAATCATGTGTATCACACTCTTTGTACTTATTTATCTTATAATTGGAAATTTGTACCTTCTGACCACCTTCATCCAATCCCCCCCTACACCCCACTTTAGGTAACCACAAATATGATCTATTTTTCGATGAGTCAGTTAGTTTGCTTTCTGAGGTAAAATTGACCTGCAACACTATATTAGTTTCTGCTATACAACATAGTGATTCAATACTTATATACATGACAAAATAATCACCACAATAAGTCTAGTTACCATCTGTCACCATACAAAAATACACAATATTATTGACTGTATTTCCCATGGAGTACATTTCATCCCTGTGATTCATTTATTTTGTAACTGGAAGTTTGTACCTCTTAGATTCCCTTACTTATTTCAGTCATGCCACCACGCCCCTCTCCTCTGGCAACCACCTGTTTGTCCTCTATATCTATGACTCTGTTTCTATTTTATGTTTGCTTGTTTTATATTCCACATACTAGTGAAATCATATGGTATTTGTCTTTCTCTGTCTGACTTATTTCACTTAGCATGATACCCTCTAGGCCCATCCATTTTGTTGCAAATGGCAAGATTTCATTCTTTTTTATGGCTGGATAATATTCCATTGTATGGTATATATATATATATATATATATATATATATATATATATATATATATACTACATGTTCTGTATCAGTTCATCCTCGAAGGACACAATAACCATATATTGGCTATTGTGAATAACACTGCAATGAACATAGAGGTGCATGTATCTTTTCAAATTAATGTTTTTGTATTCTTTGGAAAAATACCCAGAAGAGGAATTGGTAAATCATATGATAGTTTTATTTTTAGTTTTTTGAGGAACCTCCATACTGTTTTGGATAGTGACTGCACCAGTTTATATTCCCACCAACAGTACACAGGGTACCCTTTCTCCACCTGCCTTCCAATACTTGTTTTATATAGTCTTTTTGATAAACCCATTCTGGCAGGTGTAAGGTAATATCTTCTTGTGGTTTTGATGTGCATATGCCTGATGATTAGTGATACTGAGCATCTTTTCACGTGTCTGTTGGCCATCTGTATGTTTTTACTTTTTTGGAAAAAATGTCTATTCAGGTTCTCTGTTGATTTTTCAATCAGGTTGTTGTGTGTTTTGTTTTGTTTTTTGATGTTGAGTTGTATGAGTTCTTTGTGTTGGGTTAGCCAAAAAGGTCATTTGGGTTTTTCCATAACATCTTAACAGAAAAACCTGAATGAACCTTTTGGCCAACCCAATATATTTTGGATATTAACCCCTTATCAGATATATTGTTTGCAGACAAATTGTTTATTTATTTTTTAAGATTATTTTCTTGTTATTGTTAGTTAAAATTACTTACCAATGTACAGTATGATTGGGTTCATTAATCATTTTTAAAATTAAAGGCTTTATGATTATCCATGATACAATTCGGTTTTATTTATACCTGTTAAAAACCAGTCATATAAACCTGAAAATGTTCATAAAATCCTATTTTTAGTAATGACATAGTACAATAATATGAAGTATATTGAACATATAATTTCCAAATAGCGCCCCTATGCTGCAAAGTTCAGTGTGAATCTGGAATTCACTTAAAGAAACACTCTACTCATTTCTTCGTTAAATAATAAATGATCATATACAATGCAACAGTGAAAGTGCTAAGAGCAGGATTAATCAATTTAAGGTTTAGGAATGTTGACTGCCAATTTGTTTTAACAGTTTTATTATGGAGAAGGTCTTCAATTTGGTAACTCCACTTTAATATGAAAACAAACGGATACTTTGCTATGTGTTTAAATTAAGCATGCTATTTTGGCCTTGACACTTTCAAAATAAGAACATTATTTAACAGCAGCACAGCTTGTCTATGTATCAACCAGAACTATTGGAGCTTAGTGTCCTTTGTAGACATTGAGCACAATTACTCAATGTGTAGAAAGCTGATTGTTTTTCACTGACTCAAAAGGATATATGCAATAATTAAAATTTGTTTAAAAAACTGACTTGCCATTTTGAACCTGGCTTGAGAAAATGATGACTGAGCAGTCTTTAATGGAATTGCTTTCGGACACCCTCGGCCAGAACTTAGGAAAAGTTCCTCTGATCCTTTGTATTTGACAAGCATTTGACAATTTAACTGAAGATCCTTTTGCATTTTACATAGGTCTTTTTATTCACCTGTTTGCAAAAGATTATGAATGCACAGCAGAAGTAAAAAATATCACTTGCTAAATTTCAAATCTCTTTTTAAAATTTACTTAATTCTCCTATTTTTAAAGAAATATAAAAGACAAGGCAGGCTGCTTCAGATTGTCCCCCACCAAGATCATCACCATTTTTTTACTAGTGAACCAAATGCAGCATTTTGCTTGTAGGTTTTTAAGCCTGACAGAGAGAATGGGAAATTTTTAATTATTTGATTGAGAAGTCTTTCGTTAAGTCAATTGAGAAGTCTTTCATTAAATCATTTCTGAATAATCTGTATGAAGCTCTCTCCTTTCATGGGGACTATAATTGTAAGTAAAAGTAATTCTCTGTATCCTCAATAACTATTTAGGGAGAGTATAAAAAAACAAGCACTGCAGGGTGTATTCCATTTTGTGGAGAAAATCAGAATGCATGACCATGCAATTACAAAGTCAGAGAGGTCTCTACATCTTAAGATAACTTTAAAAAATTGAATATTTCTCAACCTGTCATGTAGCAAGAGTCTCCTGAATGCTTAATTACCTGACAATATTGAAGGCTCCTCAGGCCTTAACAGTGCTATTGAGTGCCTGCCCTGTAAGAGCAGGGAGTTGTTCCTTAATGTCAGGTTGAAGTGTAAACTGCTTTGATTTTCTGATACATAGAAGTGATGGTCTCTAAAAGCTGAAATCAGAAAGGAGACAAAGACTATTAGAAAATGATGGTATTTCATAGTAGTCTTCTTAGTATCTATTTCACCAATAGATGATTTCAGAAGTATCCAGTCTATGTAGATACTTTAAAAGTAAAATTTATGAACTATATGTTCATCAATAAATGAATGGAGAGGCAGGAAAAAATTTTAGACTCCATTCTTTGGCATGAGTGCTCACTGACAGAAAGGTACACTGGTCATACAATAGTGCAAAACCTGAGTATATGAATACAGACGTATGCCTGATAATTTAGATTGTCTCTATCTTGCTCTTCCTTTATTCTGTAGTGAATCTTTTTCTGTCCCCCTTCCTCTTGTCTACTGGGTAAACCACCTATAATTCTTTAGGGTTCAAGTTAAGTATTTATCCATTATTAAAACATTTCCAGATGCCCCCAAGAAGTTTTAGATGCTGTTTTGAATATTATTGTATTAAAGCTATGATGATTTATTTTCAATTTTGAATTCTCCAAAGTTTGGCACAAACATGCACACATACACCCACACCCTCAACATTGTATCAATTAACAATACAGAAAAAATATAGATGGATGTATGTGTAGGCGAGAGACAATAGGGACTGTCTGTTAGACACCCTCTCTTATGGCTACTCAATACCCATGTAAATCCATCTATCTGTGTTTAAACTTCCATACAACAACAATATCAACAACATCATGCTTATACCCCAGAGGATGCAACTATCCATATGCAAGGAAAGAAGTGCTCATCTTCTCCAAAAAAGGTACATTGGATCCTATCAGTTATTATATTCTTTTCTGAATGAATTTAATTCCTTTTCTAGATTAATTGCAAAGTTACTTCATTATTACATAAAGATCAAATATTATATTTTAACATCATTACAAGACATTCCCATTATATCATCATCGTGAAAAGGCTGTGACCTGACTCAGTTCTGGCTCACGTTTCTTTATGGTAACTCAACAGCCATCTGTGTTCACCAGACATACAGTTTTTCTGACTACATATGCAAGTAATAAAATAATAGGCTCCCCATCCAGGATATTGTGGTTAATTAAGCCACTACTATATTAATCTCTGCAGGTCAAAACATTGCAATTGTCACTCTGGACTTATGCTCGTCATGGTCACTGTATCTGCCACTCTAGGATTCAAATCAAACCCACTGAAATGATAGAGTCCAGGTCAATGGAAACATTGGCCATTATCATCACAGGCCTGCAAAGGATAAACTCCATAGAGCTTATAAGGATGCTGGAGCTCTTTTTGCCAACATATTTTCAAGACGTTTCAAATATTTTCAAGTTCGTATCCTTTAGATCCTCCCATGGGACATATCATTCATGAAAAATCTACACCAAGATGACTATCTCCCTACATACTTGGATTCCTTCCTCCCGGTGTACCAAGGAAATTCTGGCAATCAATCTCACAATGTAGGTCACTGTTGAGACCAGGTTTCAATCAACGAACCATGAAAAGTGTTAAAGGCACTCTAAGCTGCTTGAGTTAACAGTTGAATCAGAATCTCTGTTACATGATCTAATGTTATGTTCTGTCCTTCTTGATCTCACACCCTTAGGATACATCCCCACAAACAATGTCTGGATTTTTGCTCATATAAGTTGGTAAATCTTTTAGGGTATAAGCTATATTCTTTCAGTCATCCTTTCTACTTGTTCCCTAGAAACACTAGTAGATCTGCTCTAGTAATAGATATGAAGGGGAAGGGGAGTAGGGTGTGGAGACTGGAGAATAAATAAATTTTATAAAGCAACTGCTTAAAGTAAGATTATCACAGAAATTTGAACCAAAGGATAGCTAGTATGTTGCCAAGGTAGGAGGGGCAGTTCTGTTGGTAAAAGAGGCTCGAAGATTTTAAAAGCTTCTTATATTCCTTGGAATCTATCCAAATGTCCTCAATTACTACCCTTCTGTTCCAAATTCTTATCAAATAATATATCACACAAGTCACAGGTTAAGCTCTGAATTCTACTTCTGGTGAATGATTATATTTTGATTTTATTTTAGTGTCATTACAGGAATTTTTCTCTTATCGGACCTTGATCTCAAAGTTTAACAGCCTGACCTCTGGTATTATTTTCCAGTAAAGTCTCCAGGACAGTCATAAGCAGTCAACATCCCATAATTCTTGTAAGCATTATGCACTCTGTCAAGTGCAGCCTTGCCTTCACTAATCACTTCATCCCAGGAAACAGGTGTAGAAATGACCATTTGCCTGTGCATGCCATGATTACCTGTGGCTCATATTCTAAATGTGATGAGTCAATATTTACAATCAGGTCAGATAGTACTCTCAGATTTACAGGTTTAGTGGCTTATTTCTTGGGGACACTCCTTAGCACATCTATTAGTTGATATTCTGTCATTATAAGAGACATCACTCTTGATATTTCAAGTAGAAAGGAAGTTGATTAAGATGGTGTTATCTGCAGGCATGGGCCAGAGGAGCAAAAGGGACAGTTACATCAAGCTCAGAAAGCTGCTGCCTACCCTGAACTCATGAGCCCACACACCTGCTGAGTTACTGGAGATTCTGAGGCTGCCACTGCTGCAATTTTTCTCATGGTTATTGAGCGGCATTCCAGGGTCTGACCTTCTGCTGATGTGCTTGCAACTATGTTAACACAGATGTTGTCTGCAACTGTCTGCAATCACCATCACTTACCCCACGTGGCTGCTACGATTGTCAAAGGAGGTAGAGAAATGTGATGTTTCTTTTCCTTCACCTTTCAATCTGTCACTTGTGCCTAACTGTAGCATATTTCTTGAACATATTTTGTATACAATTTATTTCAGCCTTTTGAATTGGCAGGATGGTTTAAATATATCAACTTTTCAAATAAGTAAAGCTCAAAGTAAATTTAATTTAAAAAAAAAGAACTTACAAAGATCAAACTGAGAGCTTATAAGGCAGGGGAAAATAATTGTCATAAATTTTATCTTAAATTGGTTGGGGGAGTAATATTTTCATACAGATGAACAGCATTGTATTTTGACCTGGTATTACCAATTACTTCCTTTTCTCCAGATTACTACTTCTCTAAAGGACATCAGAATACTCACCTACATATCATCATCTAAGATGATGCAGTCTGAAAATTTTCTCTCTATTGAAAATGATTTACTTTCTATAAATTATACATATATATATATAGCCATACATATACGTATATATTTGAAGATGTTTTGCAAACTGTAAATTAGAACAGAAATGCTATGATGCATGATTATTTATAGCATAGTATTAGAAACATCTGAAATTCTTTGAAAAATTACAATTAATTCCTATTTTTAAACATAATGTGGATAGAATCATTGAGGTTTTTGCATTTTTTTCTGTGGGGAGAGGAGAGACATTGCTCCTGGAGAAAACTTTTGAAAAAGTGTATACACTGACATTGCATTAGAAAGGGAAGATTACATAAAATCACTACACAAAAGTAATTGTTTTTAAAGTCAAATAGTAGAAGAAGCTAATAAAATATCATATTTTCCTGTCATGAAAGACAATTTAGTCTCTAAATGTCATCGCTGACAGTATTTAGGGGTCAAATTATTTAAGGTCAGCAGACAGGTCTGCTTTCACAAAAAAAAGTGTAAATTTTGCAAAAATGAAATCTGCAGATTTCCTTGCAAAATTAAGCCGAGTATTGGTATATCGGTACCCAGACACCTATGAAATATTTGTCAGGAAGCACTACAAATAGATAAATATAGATTTCTCAGTAATTTTCAATGCACTATTATCCAATATAATGCTGACATGTTCCAGTAAATGTAGCCATTATGCTTTGGGGAGTAATATCTGTCCAATAATTATCTCACAACTGTTTATTAGATGCTTGCCTTATTTTGTTTTTTATTATATATATATATATATATATGTGTGTGTGTGTGTGTGTGTGTGTTTATATTTATCCTTATTATTCTCTACTCAATTTTACCTTACTCTTATCTTCTGTTTTGTACTTCCATCAGATTTTTTAAAAAAATTCTCTTTATTGTACTTTAAATTTGTATTTAACAAATATTTGTTGAATGATCAATATCAGTAAGGTACCTTTAAACTCCATGAGTGATGCACAGATATGTGGATTCCCTCCTCTTGCCTCCATAAAGACATGTAACCTAGAAAGAAAATTAGATGATTATAAAATGTGCTAGAATAACTTAATTGCCTTAAAGCTAAAGGGGAAAGATATTTCAAGATGTTTTGGCCTAACCAACAGGGGAACACCCAGTAAAATGTCCTTAATAGATACTTAATCTATCTCAATTTTTCATGGAACATTCCAAGCTCATTGATTGTATTCATTAAAAATCTCCCACTATATGAAGCTGGAATCTACCTCCCTGTTTTATCACATGATGAATAGATATTGTGGGCAAAGGTCTTTAAAGAGGAAACAACAATACTAAAACACAAATGCTGAAAAGCATAAGGATTCTTTGACAACAGTAAAACGTTCAGTTTAAATAATGCAAGTAATAGTGGCATAGGGACAAAGAAATGTAGTGATAGTGATATTTATCAGAAACTTCAGAATTTTAACAATGTTTTAGTAAACAGTACCTCTGATGAGTAAGGAAACAAAAAATGTGAGAGGCAAGAGGTAATTGGTAAATTACCTAAGTTCGTAATTTACCAATTTTCTGGATATCTGCCTTTTATTAGCTGTGCTTCATTGAAAAAATATCACTTATTCTCTGTGCCTCAATTTCCTTATTTGTAATATAAGATTTTTAATACCTATCTTAAAAGGATCTTTTAAGCATAATAGTATATTTGAAAGTACCTCATAAACTATTTTACTGTACAAGTTTAAACTGTTATTTTATATATATGATTCAAGTATATTACCACTTTCAGCAAGTTTAAAAGTTGACATTGTACATTTTACCGAGAAGGCAATCAAAAATGCTGTGGCTTTGACTTCAATGAATGCTTTCTCATTTATAGAAAATAAGAAACCAATAACATTTATTTCAATTATCTGGCATATATACACATCACATATCTATTAATAATTATCTGAATAATAAACATATACACACACATTCGGTGGCTTAGAGAGGTTCAGGAACTTCTTTAAAGTTCAGACTTAGTCAAGGGTTTGAACAGCTGCCAAAACTTGCTGGTCCATCCACCAGGCAGTCTTGTGCATGATTCTACTGTCTGGAACTCATACCAGAAATATGATAATAGAAATATGAATTTTCCCTGTCAAATAAGTCATCCATCATATGGGTTAAAGTTGTAGAAGCAAAATACATAAATGTATTGATAGGGAAATTCACAGACATAAAGCAATCTAAAAGTTATTTAAAAGGACAAAAGGAGAAAGCTAGGATCTGGGGAACATCATCGTGTGACCACATACTGCCTGCTTGGCTAGGCAGAATATATGCTTTTCCGTGACAGCTACAAATATGTAGGTAAAATGTGCTTTTTGTAAAAATAAAATTTCAAAGCTCTACATGCTTTGTACTAGTTGCAACAAGCTAAAAACAAAATTTGCAACATTGTTAAATTGAATACATAGTAACCTGTAACTCAAAAAGTAGAAGAGTGGACAATCATACATTGGACTTAATTCTGACCCAAAATATGGAACAGACTAATGATAAAAAAGTGAAATAAATGCAACAATAGTCGTATCATCACAGAGATTATAATAGTAAATTTATTTTACTTTTTTCTAAAGAACAATGTTCAACAGGCAAAATAGTCCTTGTAATTGAGCAAAAGAGCTTTCTAAAGGTTTATTCTAAAGGTGAAATAAGTCTGGTTTCAAACGAAAGAGTTTTATTTTTAAGTGTCAAAAAGAATAATGTGGGGCTTCCCTGGTGGCACAGTGGTTGAGAGTCCACCTGCCGATGCAGGGGACACTCGTTCGTGCCCCAGTCCGGGAAGATCCCACATGCCACGGAGCAGCTAGGCCCGTGAGCCATGGCCACTGAGCCTGCCCGTCCGGAGCCTGTGCTCCGCAACGGGAGAGGCCACAACAGTGAGAGGCCCGTGTACCCACCTAAAATAAAACAGAAGAAAGATCTACTGAGTCTCTAATTATATGTTACATAAAGGAAATATTATCTACTTTAGAAATGCATGGTTTTAGAGATGAATGATAAGAATTTGTGACCTCTGGGGGAATGATAAGGATAGTAAAAAGTCTTCCATGATCTTTATGCTGGAAAAATATTTTTGCATTGTTATGTGTGCAAAGCCAAACTATACCATTTAGAGAATAAAGTTAATTACTATTAATGAAAATGACACTGATCTAATTTTGAATTAATTTGAAGGGTTGTTTAAATATTATACAGAAATATAATGATTTTTACATTTTCATACACTGATGGATTTGTTTTGGGGTAGACTCCAACAGAGAAATGACTCTTCATACAAAAAAAATAAAATAAAAAATTTCAATCTTCTTTTTATCACTATAGTGTAACAGAAAATCCAGCACTTAATAAAGGGATACAGTCACGAGAAGACATAAAACACTAAGTCAGACAGTTCATTAGTCAGGGTGCCTAGCCTCTGGTAACAACATCTCAGATATATAATGGCTCAACACAAGAGCAGTCTGCCTCTTGCTCATGTCAATACTGAGCAGATGAACAGGTCCATGAGACAGGTCTTCTCCACAGTTATTCAGAGACCCTAGCTAATGGTTCCTCTGTCATCTTCAACATGTGACATTCAAGGTTTCCATAGTCTTCTTCATCCCACAGAACTGATTATATGGGTCAGAGGGGAAACTCACATTAATGAGTGGGAGCCTAAGACAGATACCTGGATACCATGAGAAGATAATGGGACTCAGAAGCTCAATCCTGGCAAGGATACAGGATGAAACAGACCCCACAAATAGTGAGGGTTGGAGGTAAACAGATTCTGGGTGAAGCCCGGCACTGGTACTGGGTTTGTGTACAAGAGAAGGAAACGGAAGAAGATCCAACTCTCCCCTTAGTTTGGGGTCCATAATTCACTATTTGCCTTTAGAAAAGAGAAAAAAATAATCAGAACTAATTTCATGTGCAGAAGCCTCATACCTGTTGGCACTGTTGAAGATTATTATGCCCTCCTCTTGAAGGTATCCACAAACAATATTGCCTCTGAGCTGTGGTCCCTAGGAAGTAGCTGAGGTGTAAGACAACTGTCAAAATGCTGGAAAAAAAGAATGGATGTAGAGAAAGAAAACCTCATATGAAATGTGGACCCTCAGAACAAAATTATGGTGTACAGAGAAACCCAAAGCCATAGAGAAAAGCTAGTAAATCCACAACAAACAGTTGAATTCACAATGTTGAACTGAAAACAGCAGAGTGCTCTGAAGATATTAAAATAAGTGTATTGTCAATGCTCAGAGTGACTCTGAAGAAAATATCATCCATAAAACAAGATTAGAAAAAAAAATTGAATTGCAGAAATATAAAAATGTTATTAATATGAAAATAAAAATGATAGGATAAATAGTAGTCGGCAAACAGGGAAAGAGAGAATTAATGAGTCAATAATTAGAATTGAGATAGGCATCTAAGACATTATGAGATAAAAATATAAAAGATAGATTGAGTGGTTCTAAATGAAATTTAATGGAAATTCCAGTAGAAGAAAATGGGATAATTGAGAGAGCCTCCAAATTTAAATAGACAAGATTCAAACTTTTCTGTAATTGACAAAAAACATAATTTAGAATGAAAATATATTTCACTGCTGAGTAAGACAAGCATAAAAACAAACATAAGGGCAACTAATACCTAGCAAAAATAAATTATAAAATAAAATTGCAAGGAAAATGGGAAAATATTAAAAACTACCAGAATTAAAAATCTGTAATCTCATGTAGGACATTCTATCAGGTATAGTAGATGAGTCACTACAGTGAAAGAAAATAAATCCCAATATTTGTCTCTATATCTAACGAAACATATATTACTGAGTTAAAAAAAATCATACCATTTTCACCAATAGAGTTTATTGCTCCAGATGTTTGCCAAAAATTTACTGAATGATGTACTTGGGCAAGAAAAATTGTGAACCCCTTAAAAAGTGAGGAGCAAAAAATAAGTGAGCAAACATATAAATAAAATGTGTCAATAAATTAGACTAAGTATAGAAAGCTTATGAAATAAATACACCAATTTTGTTTGCTTTAAAAAAAGATACAGGGTTTCCCTGGTGGTTCAGTGGTTGAGAGTCCACCTGCCGATGCAGGGGACACGGGTTCGTGCCCCGGTCCGGAAAGATCCCACATGCCACGGAGCGGCTGGGCCCGTGAGCCATGGCCGCTGAGCCTGAGCGACCGGAGCCTGTGCTTCGCAATGGGAGGGGCCACAACAGCGAGAGGCCTGCGTACCACACACACACAAAAACAAACAAACAAATAAAAAAAGATACAAATACATTTTACAAGACAAAATCTTATCAGGTGGGTAAGTAGTAGTTAGAGAAATTTTATAACAAGCTAACCTCTTTAACACGGATGTGTTAGAGAAATATAAAAAAATTAAGCATGCTAAAATTTTAAGGAAAATTACTATAATAAGATATAGTATATAGCTTTCCAGCATAGTAAAAATGAAAGAAGAAAAAAAGATTAATTTTCAATCCCACAGGAGGCAGAACAATAGAATAAGAGGCCTTTATTAGTGTTTTGCTGTCTTTGTAACAGGACAAAAATTGCATAACATTTTTATCAAGTACTTGAGGATATAACCATGTCAATTATGGGAATATTATTGGAGAAATTTCTAATACATAACAATTAGAAATCAAAGACATATTTATAAGCTAAAATGAATGTGTTAAAACAAATAATTTATCAGAGAAAAATAGTGTCTTTACTTTAAATTTTAAATAACATTTGAAAAACAGTCTATCTGGAATTAACTGTAACATGTAGGAAAATTCTGTGAATTCTCAGTAATCATTTATAAAAATTTTTAAAGAAATAACTATGTGATGAGCAATGTATAATGTAAGTAATGTACGAAAATGATTTATAACATTTATTCAGTTCTTAAAATACTCAGTTGCTAGACCATTAGCTCATTTAATCCTCACAGCAACCTCATGACACTTATTATAATTATTATTCTTATTGTGCAGAGGAAAAAGGAAGTCACAGATAGCTTACATAGCCTGATTAAGGTACAAAAATATTAGATGAATAAGCCAAGAATCAAACCTAAACAAATTGGCTCCAAACTCTGAGATTTTAACCACAATATTCTACTGCCTTATATATTGTTACCTCTCATTAGTTGCCAGTCTCTGGTAACTATTGGGTTGCCCAAAAATTTCGTTTGGGTTTTTCTGGAAGATGTTACAATAAAATTCTATCCTTAACCACTATACTATCCTTCATTGTAATGTAATGTCATTCTTAACTAGAAATACAGTGAGCTGATTGAGAGGGTTGTGATGATTAAAATATCACTTTTTTTTTTTCTTTTCCTCTCACAAGAGGTGAAATCTATTCCCTCTCCTTTTGAATCTTGTATGGTCCTATGGCTTGCTTCCACCAATAGAATGTGCCATCTTAGAATCCTGAGACCCTCATTTTATGTGTAAGCAGAGTTTAGCCTCCTTGAAGATGAGAAGTCATGTGAAGAGAGACATCACATGGACAAAGAATGTCCAGCCAAGCAGCAAAAGCCCCAGGCATGTAATGAGTTCATTTAGGAGCATCTGGTCCCAGATAACGAAAGTTTCATGAGTCACCACAGGCAAGACCAGCAAAAGAACTGTCCAGCTGAGCCTGGCTTACCAAGCTGTCAACAGAAAGAAATGTGAATAAATAGATGATTATGGTTTAGAGCTACTAAGCTTGTTATGCAGAAAATGTTTTTCCCAAAACAGGGGTTAATAAGCCTTCTGTGATTTTTGCCAGTCAGGCACATCTTGAATATTGAGTCTGTTCCTCCACTCCACAACTGCAAAATATATTGGGCAAAATATGTCTAAATTCTGATAACCATAGTGCTGACATATTCAAATACCATATTAGATAAAGAGATAGCAGCTGCTCAAAACTACTATCCTAGATTCAGAAATTCCGGGAAGTGTGGTCCAGGACTACTGCCTCCAGAAATAAATGTGGAATGATACCTTATCTATGTTCTACCAAGCTGAACAATTTCATCCCACTTATAATTTTTTATTTTGGTACATTGACCAGTGGATTGCAGCTGTAATGGGAGGTATGAGCCTTGACATATATTCCTTAATGGGTTATATGACATGCAGAATATAAATGATAGGAAAGAGATGGCAGGGATATGTTTAACGAATTAAAGTGGACAGAATTGACTTCAACTTCAGTTTTTTATTTTTGTTTTTATAGCAAAGTGTACCTGTACAGTGCAGAGACCTGCAAGCTGTGCTTGAGATGGAGGCTCTCCTCACCAAACAACTGCAAGTTAGTGTACCTACCATAGGCAGGGATGCTGGTATGTTAAGGACCTTTATCCAACAAGCCAAAGAAAAATTGTCCACAACTGCACAAAGAATTGCTCACCAGTGTGCCTATTGTGTGTCATTTAATGGAAGCAAAATGAGTTAGGGACTTATTTCTTGTGAATCTTTTCATGGATTCTAAACTTAGTATCATGTGACATTGAATCAATGGTTATATAGCAGGCAGATTAGGGGCGGAAGTAGAACTGATACCAACACACCTATTCAACACATATAGCAAAAGATTTATAAGGTGAAAGACAATATGGAAGAAAGGAACTGATAAGACTTTGGATGATAAGACTTTGGCCAATCCATCCATAGTCTGAAATAGTGAAAATCTTGCAACACATGACTAGGAATTTCTCCTTTTAATGGAATTTATATGACGTAAATTTGACTACAGTTGAATAAAAAGAAAGAACCTGTGAAAATGGCTAGAAAATAAAATGTACAGTGACTACTATTGACTGCGTTGGCAAAAGTGAAACTGTCAGAGAATAACCAGGTAAATAATTTGAGGTCAGTATATGACAAAAAGAAATGGTTCATAATGATGTTCCAGTACTCTTTTGAAGATTGGAAGAAACTTATGGTTAATCTAACAGTTTGATAGGTATAACAGAATAAAGGGATCTATTTGGAATAAGTAGCTACCTAAAATTAGGTGTGGTTTTGGCATTCAATTCATTAGTGACAAAAAGGTAGCAGAACTCTCCTCTTCAAGATGGTAAAAGCCAGAGTCAGGTGAGCGTTCAAAAAAACTGAGAATTGTCCTATTTCCTCTTCCATGTTAAAATGCAACATATGTAATGAACAATGAAAATGCTAAGAGGGGAGAGAAGGGGGAGATGGCGGAAGAGTAAGATGCGGAGATCATCTTCCTCCCCACAGATACATCAGAAATGTATCTGCACATGGAACAACTCCTGCAGAACACCCACTGAACACTGGCAGAAGACCTCAGACATCCCAAAAGGCAAGAAACTCCACACGTACTTGGGTAGGGCAAAAGAAAAAAGAAAAAACAGAGACAAAAGAATAGGGACGGGACCTGAACCAGTGGGAGGGAGCTGTGAAGGAGGAAAGGTTTCCACACACTAG
>RJWK010025332.1:0-27749 GCA_004363435.1 Platanista minor
TGAGCCATGGCCGCTGAGCCTGCGCGTCCGGAGCCTGTGCTCCGCAACGCGAGAGGCCACACCAGTGAGAGGCCACACCAGTGAGAGGCCCGCGTACCGCAAAAAAACAAACAAACAAACAAAAAACCAGACAGACTCTAGCACTGATCTGATGGGCGGTATTGAATATGTCTCTCCATTGCTCAGAACCTTCATTCCCTTTTCTTCAAAATGGGGTTAATAATCTCTACTTCATAGAGACTTTGCAAGATTTAAATGAGGTGGTGTCCTGGAAACAGCCCAGAAAAGTTCCTGACATATACTAGGTCTTCGCTAAAGGAGAGTTGAATTTGGAATCTGAGACATGCAAATAAATTGGGCATAATCATATTTATTTCACAGAGTGAGTGAGTGCACAGCTCAAAATATACGAAAGGGATTTGTGAGCTGTAACACCTTGCGAAAGAAAAACGTGTGTGTTTGTTTCTTTTGTTAACGCCCATTGGCCGCTCCCCAGTCAAAGTCCCAGCATCAGCAGGGTGGGGTCCCCTCCGCCCTGGGGCTGGTGACAGTTTGATCTCTGAGGCAGAAGCTACAAAATGGAGCTGCTAGTTGGGAGTTAGCTAAAAGTCATTAGACTTTTCCTTTCCTTCTGTGCTTGCCTTGTGCCCCGAAGTCAGCGGATTTTATCTACATGGGATTACACTCGAATCCTGTAATCCAGTTTTTTTGGTGCTGGGGGAGATTTCTGGAGCCAGTGAGCAGACCAATCTAGATTGGAGCGAAAAGGTCAGAGTCGCAGGATGGGTAACATGGTCTGTTTCTGAGAGATAATCATGAAGCCGACTGAATATGGATTTAGAAGCAGGGAGACCAGGGTTCGAAGGCTGGCACTGCCTCTTCTTGCCTGTGTGCTGTGGGCAAGTCCCTCTCCTGTCAGGACTTCTAGCTTTCTCATCTGACAAACGGGGAAATAATCACTCCAGCTGACAGGGCTGTGTGAGAAGGTGGTGAGGCAAGGCATGTAAAAGGCTCACTTCAATACCTGGTGCCAAACAGATGTTGCTTTATTATTATTAGAAGAACATGGAATAATAATAACCACCTAATCAACTGGTAGGAGAATGGAATAAATTGCATGCAAAACACCTCCATGGAGCTAGGCATGTGGAAAGTGCTCTGGAAATTGTAGTCACTGCTGCTGCTGCCATTAATAATTTTAATTTTAGCAATAACAGTGTTGATCACACTTGACTAAATTCCTAATATTCCTTGAAAGTTTCTGTAAGCTCAGAGACAAGGTTTAAATTCTGTATACATTCGAATACCATTTGAAAGATTTCTCCTGCAAAAGCCAGGTATGTAAGTAATGTATTGGCACAAAGTGAGAAAATAAAACATAAACAGAAAGGGAGCCACATTGAGAGCAGTGCCCACAACTTCACCGACAGCTCCGGTGAAAGAGGGCACAGTGAAATTTCCATGTTGAAGGTGACACTGTATTTTTGAGGCAGAGAGAAGTACCAAGTGGAGCAGATTTATTGAATAATTACACAGAGGGATATAAACCAGATACAGTTTCACTTCTTTTCCAGCCATGGACTTCATCTAAGCTCTGTTTAAATCTGCTTCCTCATATTTTGTCTGTAAATCCATAGCATTTTGGTTGCTCTCTGCTATTAGGATAGACTCAATCCAGTATTTTAACTTCCTTGTCCCAACCATTCTACGCCTTGGTCCCTACTTAACCTTGCTTATGTGGGCTATGTCAGCAGGTCTCCGGTCTTCAGAAACCTGGAGAGAAGCAGACACAAGTCCATATGTTTTCCTAAATTCCTAAACTCCAAGGGCACCTCTCTCAAGAACTTTCTTACTGTATTCCCCTTCATTTCAGGATGGTGCTGGGCTGAGACCTCAGGTTCTACAGCTCAGCAGACAGCAGACTCTAGGGAATAAGATACTATATGGGTTAGCTATTGTCACTTAATGCCGCATAACAAATATCCCCAAGCTCAGTGGCCTAAAGCACATTTTTTTCTCACCACAGATCTACCTATGGCCAGCTAAGCAGCTCTGCTTTAGGGTGTGGCAGCTAGATTGAGTCTGGATCTGACTGAGCAAATCCACTTCAAGCTGAAGTTCTGCACGCTTTTTGCTGAGTTGTTCTGTTTCATGTCTTTTTCCTCTGGGACTAGAGGGCTACCCAGAGCATATTCTTCTCATGGTGATAAGAGAGGCATAAAAGGCATCTGTAGTTATCATGCCCTCATATGGCTACGTCCAAAAGCAGGAAAGGAAACAAGGATTCTCCCTGCATACCTTTTTTCTTTTCATCAGCATGGATAGTCTTCCTCAGAAGTTCTCAACAAATTTTTCTGTCATCTCATCTTCTGGAACTGGGTTCCCTGTCCAACTCCAAAAGAATCTCTGGAAAAGGGAAAGAGATACCACAATGGCCTTAGACTCATGCTTGTTGAGTGAATGGATTCTTACAGAAATGAGTAATCCTCCTGTAGGTTCCAACATCACTTTTAGGAATAAGCAAAAAGCATACCCATGTTTAGGGAAACCATGTAAAAAGAAATGAGTAGAGAAAGAGATGAAAGAAGGATTCAACTTCATATTTCATTGCTGATGCAGCTCCTCAAACACAGTTTCAGTAATGCAGTGGGTTACTATGCTCAGACTTTGAGAGATACACCAGAGTGTCCCTAGTGGGGGTTCTTATTTCATAGTCCATAAAATAAAGGCAATTGCAGTGATTAACTTAGTTACGGTAATTATCTATTAATAATAATTAGCTATTACTAATACTGAAGTAGAAACTAAGTGCCAGGCCCATTTCTAACTGCTTTACACACATACATTCATTATTATGTGCTGCTCATGAAGACTGATGGGACCAACGGGCCTCCATGAACGTCCTGAGATTCACACCCTTGTGTGGTCTCCTCCCACAGTGATCCTGGGTTTAGTCATGTGACTTGCTTTGCCAATGGGACATTAGCGAGCAGGATATAAGCAGAGCATTCTCTCTTGGAAGTCAGCTGCTTTGCTGGCAAGATGCCTAGACTAGACTACTGCACGATGAGAGGACTTGTAGAGAAAAATCTGGAAGGCAGAGAGGCCATTATGGGCTGAATGTGGCCTCATGAGTGACCCTCCACAGAATCCTAAGAAATAATAAATCAACATTGTTTCCAGCCACTGAATTTTGGGGGGCTTTGTTACACAGCTGTAGACACAGAAGCAATTGGAACAACAAAGGTGTGTATTCCTTGGACAATTTCTGTGAAGGACTTTCTTTTCCTTTCTATTTGTGATCAGCCAGAAAAGCTAAGGGGATGACTGTGAGCCTCATGGGATTCATGCATTCATTCGACAAATATTTACTGAGTGCCTGCTCTGTCCCAGGCAGCGTTCTGTGTGCTGGGAACATCATGATGAATACAGCCCCTGCCCTCATGACACTTACAGTTTATGACATGGCTTCATCCTCCTAGATGTCCTGGGAAAAGATTAGTGGTTCTCCACCAAATACATCCTTTGTTTTTTCATAACCTGCTATGTATCTGTCCCCTATCTAAACCTGACCTTCATCTGCTTGTAATTCCAAAGACAGGGAGTAGAGATAGACTTTAAAGTCAGACCAACCTGGCCTCAAATCCTCTCTCCCTCCCATCTCTTTCTTCTGGTCTCAGTTTCCCCATCTTTGGAATGGGTATAAGAATCCTCACCTAAAGCTACCATAAAGATCACAGGAAGAACACAAGTATTCAGTAAATGTTACTACTCTTCTTGTAGATTGAACACCTACATGTGGTTTCAGGGCAATTTCAATCGGAGGGCAGTTCATGGGGCATCCAATCTGCACCCCCCTTCTGTTTTCTAGGACTCTGGTGCCAAAGGGAATTTGGAAGCTAGCTCTCCTGCGTGCTCTACACCTGCCCTGACTCCCCTATCCTTTGCACAGGAAAGCTGAGCCTGTGATCCTTGACACTGGCCCCTTGCCCACGAAGCTTTACCAAAGGCTCTCACGTCCATTACCTCAATTACCCTTTCCAGCAGGCCTGCGAGGCAGGTGTTCTCGGCCTCATTTTACGGTTGAGGTACCTGAGGCCCAGGGAACTGAAGTAGCTTTTGCAAGCTTACAAAGAAAATTAGTGGCTGAGCTTGCCTTGAAACCCAGGTCCCCCACGTCCTGCCTGAAGGCTCTTTCGAGTTTCTTTGCACTGTCTCTCTGCCCCTCCCATAATCCTCCCACCGCCCACCCCTACCTCCGCCCCACTGTGTCACAGAGACGCCTGAGAAGCGAAAGCCACAGCATCTCAACAAAGGGAGGCACATGTGATTATTTTCTTGCAACCATGTACGTAGGAAAGTTTAACATTCACCCAGTAGCTGCTGAAATCCGCTCAGCTGGAACGGAGGCTGGCGAGAAGGGGACTGACCAGATTTGTTTACAGTGGGCTAATCCAGCTTCGGCTGCCGTGCCGCCCGGCCTGGCTGTATGAGCAAGGAGAAAGTCTAATTACAGGCTGACAGCCCCGAGGGTCTCCTGGGAAGACAGGTCCTGAATAAAAGTATTAAGAGAAGCTTGAGGCGTTTGGAAATAGAGGTTTGTTTCCTAGCCCTGTAGTTCTAAGGGGAAGGTTTCAGATCAGGATCACAGAAGCCTAAGATTTCAGACCCAAAGGAGGCTGTAGAGAGGAGTCAGCTCTCAGGTGTGGGCACTGAGGTGATTGTCCCAAGGTCATGCAATGCCACCCTGCAGAGGTCGGCACATGCATCCTGAGGCCTGATTCCCAAGATTCTGAGCTCCCACCGACCCCCCTCACCCCCAAGCATTTCCCCTTCCATGTCAGCCCCCGGGGGTCAGTCTCTTAAGAAGGTTTCTCTGCCTTGGTCTCAGCCCTCTCCAGTCCATCCTCCACGTGTCCCCCGAGTCTGATCACGGGGCTCTGCTGTGTCAATTTATTCAGTAGTCCCTCCGTGTGCTTAGGGGTGAAATCTACATCTTAGTATCTTAGTCTTGGCCAAAAAAACAAAAAAAAGCCCTTTGATGTGACCTTTACCTGTGCTTCTGCCTACCAGGTAGCTGTTGATCCCCAAACTGGTCATGTCCTTTTGCATCTTCATGGTTTTGCTCATGCTGTTTCCTCCATCTGAAATGCCCTTTCTTCACCTCTCCGTCTAAAGAAACTTCTACCCTTGCACACCCACCGCCTTCTTCAAAGCTCAAATCACATATAAGCATCCGTTTGGGATGCTCTCAGTTTGGTCCCCCTGCAAGTCCCCATGGCACACTCAATCTGGGGCAGGGCACTGTGATGGCAGGGGCTGTGTTCTCTCCACCCACCCCTAAGTACTTAGTGCCCCCCACAGTACCAAGCCCCAATCCTTGATAGAATGAAGGTAATAAACTGATTGGTTACAACACGCAGCTACTTTTTGGTACAATGCGGAACAAAACACATTTAGGTAGCCCTCCCAGAGCTTACGGTCTGACTGATCAATCCACTGGGTCACTGTTGGTTTGAGGCTTAAAGGCGCCGCTATCCTTAAGAAGCCTCATTTAAGCAGTATATACCTATGGCCCGATAACATAGGGATGCCTAACGTACAGAAAAATGACACATGCATAGGTCTACTGTATCAGTTTCTCAGTGACCCTCACTGCATCACTGACTCCTCAGATGTCATGTGGACTGAGAGCAAGCCCCCACCTGAGTGTCACAGGAGTGTGTTTCTGGAGCAGAGGGTCATGACAGAGAGGGCAAGAAGTGAGAGGATTACAAAGGAAAACAGGATCCATCATGATTTTGCCTGGAAATGCTTGTTAATTTAGGTCAATTCAACAAATATTTATGAGGTACTATGTGTGTATATGTGTGCTATATATATATATATATATATATATATATATAATCATCAAACCTATTATACAGGAGGGGCAGTTAAGGCATAGTGGTGAAATAGCTTGCCCAAACTTGCAACAGTTGGTTCATGATAGTGCTGGGATTCCAATCCAGGTATGTTGGACTTGAAAACTGTAATCTTCCTACTGTGCTGCATAAAACACAGTATGGAGCACCCACTATGTGCCAGCACAGGGGATACTAAGGTGACTGAAACATGGTCCCTTCCCTCAAGAAGCTCCCAGTGTCCTGGGGGATAGAAAGGAACCAGCTCTCTCAGTGTGATGCTGGCAGGGAAACGGAGCATAGAAGGCTGTGGGGAAGGGGATTTCACCACAGACATGGTTTAGAATTGCCTGCACATGGTGATCGTACAAAAGCTGACTGACTTCTAGTGGGCTTTAGTATTGTTTTTAATATCTGTGCACACACCGTGGTCCCTTATTGCCTGCTTGTGGGGCACAGTAAGTCAGTCTGGCTGTGGAAGGCTAGTTCCAGTCCCAGACTCTCACACAGCTGGTGCACGGAGACTCTGGGCCAGCACCGCCCTGTCTTCCAAGAGTCATAGAATCACAAGTTGGAGGTCTTTCGGAGAGAGGGGGATGTGGCCAGGGTTCAGAGGGAGCAGAGGAGAGTGGTGCCATGCATCATGCTGTGAGTGAAGGCATCACAAAGGAGACAATCGATCAATTGATGACACCTGGAGAACTTGCTCAGGTGTAAAATGGACTCTGGTTTTTATTGCAGCCAAAGTCCAAGAGGACTTTCCCAAAGGACCACCTCGATTTGGCCAGAGGTGCTGACAACGCACCATGCCTTCTTTGAGGATAGGTCTTTAATTTCTACGCCAGTGAGCCAGACACTGACTCCCTCCCATCCTACCCCCTTAAATACAAGTACAGAGCTTCACCAGGAAGTGGGAGCAGTAAGCACGCATTAGCCCACCCATTGTAAAGCCTCGATGGAGACCAATTACTCAGACCAGCTCCACTTCACTTCCAGCTGAAAACCCACCACTGATATCTGTTGGCCACAGCCCCGGGCTGATGAAGCAATCAGGAGGAAAAGCAGATGTCAGAGACACGCAATCTTACAAAGGGTTTTGAAAGGAGGGTAGGAAAGGCAAGGCAGTGGACATAACAGGGGCTGCTCACTTACTGCCTGCAGACTTTGTGCCAGGTCTTGTGTTGAATATTTTGCAGGTTTCTGCAGGGAGAAGAAAGTCAAACCCAACCCTAACACACACACACACACACACACACACATACCCTGGAGAGATACATCAAACAAACTAAAAAAACTGCTCTGGCGTCCGTGTGGCCTGCCAACCAGTAAGCTTCTTGGAGAAGCTTTGTTAGCTTCCAGCCATGGTGGGATTGGCCATATCCCACCTGGAGTTGCTACTTTGAATTTCGTCCCAAGTTTTCAACCCTTGAGGTGCTGAAATGGTCCTGGAACCCGGGAAGAGATGGGTAAGAAGGACTTCTGCTGCTTTGTCACGTGGGCCCCACAGCTGCAATCATTCTATCAGTTTCTGCTGGTAGCAGCCTCCCTCTAGATAGGCCTCAAAATCAGCCTCAGACAGAGGGAAGGGCACAACCCTTAAACAATGACACAGCCAGTTGACAAAAACTGATTAGAACCAACTAGGCCCAAGATGGCGGAAGATTCGACTTCCAGTGGACCTTGAGCCTTATTATGTGCTCATTGTAATACATTAGCGTATGCTAAATGACACACCCACAGGTGCCATGACAGTTCCGAGGCTGACTGTAAAAGGTCAAAAAGTGGGTGGTGGCCCAGTTCCTAGAAGTCCCTGCTCCCTCCCCAAAATAGTTTAAATAATCCTCCCACTCATTAGCGTATCTAATTACCCAGCCCATAAAAACTAACCTCCCCATATTTCAGGCCACTCTCACTTTCTGAGATGACCCCATGCCCTGGGGCTGCTCTCGCCTTCGGAGTCAGACCTCATTCCGCCTACGGAATGTGTATCTCTCTCAATAAACATGCTTTCATATACATATGTATATGTATAATCGATTCACTTTGTTATAAAGCAGAAACTAACACCATTGTAAAGCAATTATACTCCAATAAAGATGTTAAAAAAAAAAACAAACAAAAAACATGCTTTCACTTTACTATGGCTCACTTTTGCATTCTTTCCTGTGAGAAGCCAAGAGCCCTCACTTGGCAGCCTGTCCCAGGGACTCACCAGAGACCTGGGACATGACCACCTTCTTGTTCCCCATTTTCCTGCAACAAGCCCAGGACACCTGGACGTGTACCTCCCACATTTCATGCTCCTTCACCATCTCTTTGCTGGGCACCCCCTTTCTTCCACTTTCCTCCTTCATTGGTACTTAAATGGAAGCTTCCATGCTATGAAAGAGACAAATAGGTACTGGGAAGAAGGAGCAGAAAGAAGGGGAAGAATTGTTTCAATAAACAAGCAACTGCTGTTCAGAATCTCCAGTTGAGGACAGATTTCCTTATTTCCTCTACAGTTCTTCAGTTCTATCCTGATAGGTACATTTTACCCATTTTACAGACAAAGAAACCGAGGCTAGGAAACAATGACTGGTTAGTGGTGTTTTCTGACCTACAGCTGCGCTCTTTCCATTCTAGCAAATTGCCTCTATTTGCATTCAATTTGCAGAATCTGCATTGAGCACCCTGCAGGCCCAGTACAGAGGAATGTGGCCTAGAGCTTCTGAAGCTTTACAGAGAGCACAGGTCTGGCTGTCACCCTGTGGTGTCAGTCTGGGCCGACACAGGACATGTTCCACTCTGAGGTCATAACTCACAAGCTGATTTAGATAGTGGAAAGTGTTTCTCTGAGATAAGCTATACATTTTCAAAATGAATTGCCGTCTCGCTGTCTACTCTGCGTGGTATTTTATAACTATCTATCTTTGATAACAGAATTCTACAATTAAGGTGGAATCTGCATATGCAAACTTAACCATTTTTTGGCATTTCCCATTCATCTTAGAACATTTTGGCTGAAAACAGATGAGTGCCCTGCTCCCATCCCAACACACACACACACACACACACACACACACACTCTCACATGCACTCACACCTTTAGTCACAGAGGCAGGGAACGATCCCATTTAATTCAGCTTCTCTCTTGATTCTATCCTGTGATTCTCCTTCCATTCACTTGATTTTGCTTTCTTTGCCCCTGGAAATGATATTCATTCATTCTCTGAGCTAAAGCATAATAAACAGAGAACTGGACTTGGAGCCAGAAGACCCAGGCCTTAGTCCTGATATAATGCTTAGTCGTCGTGTGACCAGACCGAAAACGATCTCAGGTTTTAAAGTTGGACAGGTTTTAAATCCCTGACTCTTGAGACTCACCAGCTGTGCAATTGCAGGCAAATTACTTAACTACTCTGAAACTCAGTATTCTCATCTTCAAAACAGCACTATTATTACTGTCTTGCAAGATCACTATGAAGATTAAAAACATTAAAAAATGTTTTTAAAAAGCACAAAAAGTGGCAGGTACAAGGCCTAGTACCCTATGTCTCTAACTTCTGTTTTCCACCATAATCACTGTCTCTCTGACTCAGAATTCTCTTCAGAATAATTGTATTTATCTCACAAGATTATTCTGAGGGTTAAATGAGAAAATATACCTGTAAATATTATGAAATTGTAAAGTATTTTTAGTCCTTTGCTCATTCACTCAATCAACCAATATCTCTCAGTAAAGATTCAGTGGTAAGTGATATGGGTGAAAATAAAGAAGAATCAGACATAGAATTTACCTTCAAGAAACCTTCATTCCTGAGATATACCCCACCCCACTGGAAGAACATAATGTGAGGCAAAATTGAAAAGTGCTGGTGATGTATTTGTAAGGTTCAAGGGTAACAAGGAGACGCCCTAGGGGCTTCCCTGGTGGCACAGTGGTTGAGAGTCCGCCTGCCGATGCAGGGAACACGGGTTCGTGCCCCGGTCCGGGAAGATCCCACATGCCGCGGAGCGGCTGGGCCCGTGAGCCGTGGCCGCTGAGCCTGCGCGTCCGGAGCCTGTGCTCCGCAAGGGGAGAGGCCACAACAGTGTGAGGCCCGCGTACCGCAAAAAAAAAAGGAGACGCCCTCCAGATGAGGCCATCAGCCAAGGCTCCTTGACGGACCGGCTGTTTGAGAAAACACTTGGCACAAGGGTAGTAGATAATGGATAAAGGTTGTTTGGGTCCAGCATGGACAAGATCACAGCAGTGAGAGAGTGTGAGGAAGGTAAGGGGAACCTAGCCTACAGTATGGGGGATTATTGGAGGGTTGGGGCTGATAAGATTGCAAAGACGGGTTGGGACCCATTTCTGGAGGAATTTGGACTTCTAATCTTACAGAAGATGTGGAGGATCCGCGGAACAGGAGAGGGATGTTTTCAGAGCCAGCTTTCCTGGCGATGAATCCAGCTGTAATGTACAGGGAGGTTTGGAGTGAGGACAAACAGAGGCTCCCTAGGAGTCTGTTAGGAGAGTTTTGGAGAGAGCCGAGGCCTTGAAATGGATCAAAGGGTGCGAATGAAGGCGGGAAGCTTGGAGGGAAAATATTACAGAGGAAAAATGATAGAATTTAAGGGATCACGTTGTGGGTGTGGAGGGTAAGAGGGGTCCTGAGTGCCACGGAAGTCTTGGGTGAGGAGAAAAGGAATCAGAGAAATCTCAAGAAGGACCTGGTCTAAGGAGGAAGACAATATTGCCTGTATGTAAGAAGAAAAATAATTCACCAGAATTCCAGGGGTCAGGGAAAGGGAGACCAGCCTCTTGGTGGTGTTTCCCAACCTTGGCACTATTGACATTTGGAGCCAGAGAATTCCTTGTTTGGGGAGCTGTCCCGTGCATTGTAGGACATTTAGCAAGCACCCACTAGATGCCAGCAACACAACACCCAAAGTTGTGACAACTTTGTGATAAATGTCCCAGGAAATTTTCAAATGTCCCCTGAGAGGCAAAATCGTCCCCACTTGAGATCCCTGTTGTAGGGAGAGGTCTGCTCCCCATGAGAAACACTGTCGAAGTGCTGAAGAAAAACCTGAGTTACACTCCCCAGGGGGCCGAAAGACCTGTGTCAGGAACTTGGACTTTGGATGGAACAAGGAGGGAGAAGGGAGGCAGCTAGGGAGCTGGTGGAAAGAAGTGGGCTCCAGATGTGCCACCCTGAGCTGCCCCAAGGGTGTCCAGACATAACACCCCCCGTCACACCCACATTTCAGTAAAAGCACTGTGAGTTACTGGATTAGTTGCGGAAAAAGGAAAAAGAACAGAGTTTTCCAAATGGGTCAGAAGGATTATAAAGGATTATAAAACTGCAGCCAAGAGGACCCAGGAGTCAAAACAGAGAGAGGGAGGCAGGAAGAGACACACAGAAATCAGGGGCTGGAGGGGCTTTCTAGGAATGGGTGTTCACTTTTGTCAAATTTTACCTAAATCTCTGAAGAAATGGAGACAATAACAAATGGGTGCCTTATTTAAGTCTCCATAATTAAACCAGGTACACATTCCTTACACATGCAAGTTATTCAGTACATTTTTTTCATAACTTTGAGATTAATAATGATAGTACTGGCCAATCCTGCTAATGAGAGAATTTAAGTATTGCCAAGGACACCGAGATAGCTGTCCACTCCTGAGCAGCTTAGTTAACTTTTCTGGACCTTCATTTCTTCAACTGAAAAATGAATTGAATCATTTTCATCTCATAGACTTGTGGTGAGGATTAAGTAAAATAAGACAAATGAAATGCCTGCCACATGTTCCATTATTATCTATCTTTCTATCTATCCAACTCTCTTTAATTAATTTATGACTATGTCATAATTTATGACTATTAATTATGACTAAGAGAATGTATGTAGATATGGTATCACCAGTCCAGGGTGTGGTTGTTATTACAATTCTAGAGGATGCTTCTGGAGATGTCCATTTAAGACACGTAGTTCCCTGAAGACACAAATATGCTAGATGGTAATGATGCCCAATGTCTGGACAAGAAGTGGAAAGTTCATTCAATTACCCACATTTCTCGGGCTCCAAATGTTTGACAATACATTGGAGAACTTCCCCATGTAACTATTAGCATTTCCTATATTTTGCTGGCTGTTGATGGCAGAGCTAAAACACCAGTATGAGCCTCGTTTCAAGTCTTGCAAAACAAATTGATCTAACCCCAGAAGTTCCAAGAGCTACTCAAAAAGACCACGAATTCTGGAGCTATATCTTGGTTTGGCTTTTGCCTCATTCTGAAAATAAGATCCCTTTGCTTAGCTGAAATTTGTTAAATATCCTCCTTTCCTCAACCATATGGATATTGCTTTTCCAAAGGTCTGAAGGACAGTGGCCTTTGGTGTCTGGGATTTTAGGGTGTTTGGCTAATCAATACCCTGGTAAGTAATTAACCACATCTGAATGAGAATCAAGTGAGTTCTGTTCATTGCAAACATTAGGTAGATCTTATAGATCCCAGCCTGTAAATTTCTTTTACTCCAACTCCTTGAATGATTTTATTCCTCTCTAGGTAATATAGGGTGGTGGCTTCTGGATGAGATGTTTGCTGTTGCTTTTTTCCTCTTGTCTTTGATGACTTTTCAGCCTGGGGTAGCCACACAGAAGAAGGTGAACTGGTGAGTTGGCCAAAAGTTTCTGCAAAATTTGCAGTTAGGGGTTACTTGGTGGGGAACTGAGACACTCTCATGTTTGCAACAGGCTGTTTTAGGATGGAATGTGACCTCTTTCCACATTATTACTAATCCAGTGAAGGAGTCCAGGCCAGTGACAAGATGGATCTGTGTGCAAATCACAGCGCCAAGACTTAGGAGCTGGGTGATCTGGAGTAAATCAGCTAATCGCTTTGTGCTTGCTTCCCGATCTGTAAAATGAGAATAATAATGCCTCTTCTATAAGAGTTAATGAACATGAAATAAAATCTTGGATATAAAGTATACTCAACTTAATAAATAATAGTTCTCTTGAGTTATATTGGACAATTAGCCTCTGCTTATCCATTTGTGTGTAAGAATACCCATCTCATAGTGTTTTGGGAAGGATAAAATTAGATAATATATATAAAATTATCTTGGGAAAGGCAAGAGACTATAAAGATGCTGAGTCATTTCATTCTAGAAACAACTTAACCTTTTGCTATGGAGTAACGAATAGAAGTGATATTTTCATATGTACATTGCATTTTACCCATTCCATTTCCTTGAATATCCCAAACTGGTTTCACGGTTGTTATTTTTTTTAAATCTTAACATCAAGTATTTTGTGGTGCTTAAACAGCCTCTTATTTTGCCTTTGTGATAGCTTTAAAGAAGTCCCTCCCACCCAAACATTGAAGATTTTAAGTAGAGTTATTTTATTCAAACTCTTGTTGGATGATTCAATTTTGAATCATTATTGCTTTTAAATGCTAGACTAGAGATTTCCTTTAAGTAACAGTTAGGAAGGGGGAAAGGCATTTTTATAAGCAGTTAATTTGCAACTTGTATTTAAAGCGAATACAATTTTGAAAAATCAGAAAATTCATCTCTAATAATTAGAAGATAAAGGCAAGAGAACTGTGGTAAAGGAAATTTCTGCTGAGATACTCTTAATTATAAAAGCTTATCATTGTAATCCTTTTTGAAAATGAACAAAGAGTCGATGTTTGAAGTTATCAAATAAGAAAGACCAGTGAAGAGGCAAATTTGAAGTCAAGGCAAAAGAGAACCAATTAAATACGTTACAAAGTGCTGAAGTAGGAAGTCACAAGGTCTTTTTGTCTAATGCCAGTGTGCCTGACCCTGGCTTTGCAAGTGCAAAACTACATGGTGAAATAACTTTACTGGGTTCAGATTCTGGCACTGGCATTTACTATTTATGTAATCTTAGGCAAGTTATTTAAGTTTTCTGGGCTGTAAAGTGGGAGGCAAGTAAGAAGAAGGATTAAATGCATAAAAAGTATTTAGAACAATGCCTGGTACTTAGTAAGTTTTCAATGAAAGCTGCTGCCAGTAGTGGTGTGTGATTGTTATGGTCATTTTCTGGGTATTTTTCATCTCTCTGATGGTTGATAAAAACTAGAATAAATTTGTAATGTGCCTATACATTATTGATACAATGTATAAAATAGACAACTGATGGGAACATACTGTATAATAGCACAGGGAACTCTACCTACTGCACTGTGGTAACCTAAATGGGAGGGAAGTCCAAAAGGGTGGGGATATCTGTATGTGTATGGCTGATTCATTTTGTTGTACAGTGGAAGCTAAAACAACATTGTAAAGCAACCATACTCCAATAAAAATTAATTTAAAAAAATAAAATAAAATTTAACAACGAAAAAATATTGCAATGTGCCAATTAGTATGGATCTTTTGGATTAGTCTCACTTCAAACTTTAAAAAAATTTAACAATGGCAAAATAGCTAACAATTTATTTTTCTCAAATAAAATATAAACACTAACATTGAAAACAGATGATATACATTTACATTTTTAATGGTATACATTTATTTTTATAAGCTCATATTTACCATTGTTATAAAGTATATTGCCTGTGTGTTATTATACCATGACTATAAATTCTTAGAAAAGTGTGGTTGTTTGAGAAAAATATTTTAAGATAATGTTGATGAAAAGACGTTATATTCAGCCTCAAAAAGCAATGACCCTCTCTTATGTGTTTTATACAAATAATACATTTTAGCATGTGTGTTGCTTTAAAAAGTTAAAAATTTTTTCAGTCCTTTTAATTTATTGAGATTTGTTTTATGACAAAGAATATGATATATCTTAGTGAATATGTCACAGGCACTTCAAAGTGTGTATTCGTCTGCTGTGTGTAGTTCTAAGTCATTACGATGGTTATTAATGCTGCTCAAGTTTTCACCTCCTTGTGTATCAATTACTGAGGAAGGAATGTTGCATCCCCAAGTATATTTGTGGATTTGTCTATTTCTCCTTTCAGTTCTATCAGTTTTTGTTTCATGTATTTTGAAGCTCTGTTATTATCTGTTTATCTACTTGTCTATCTATGTCTATCTATCTATCTACATACAGGTTTGTAGATGATCTGCCCCTTTATCATTATGAAAGGCTTTCATTATCCCTGGGTTTGCATGGTGAATTTTTTTTCCCAATATTTTATTTTAACTTATCTGACTCTTTATATTTTAAAATATGCCTCATATAGATAGCATATAGATGGGTCTTACTTTATTACCTAGTCTAATAATCTCTGTCTTTTAATCATAGTATTTATACAACTTATATAAGATGTAATTACTGATATGCATGGGTTTGGGTTTGCCGTCCTTTCATTTGTCCCATCTGTTCTTTGTTTCTATTTTTCTTCTTTTTTGGTCATCTTTTACATTTCATATTTTTTCTAATTCCAAATAATTTGTTAGCAATTCTACTTTGTTTATTTATTGATTTTGGTTGCTACTCTCAGCTTTGCAACATTCATTATTAACTTATCACAGCCTACCTTCAAATAATATCATACCACTTCTGATACCATTTTTATTCTTCCTGAGTAACTTCTTTTGACCTTTATTATAGTGCGGAATGAATTTTGGTGAGGGAGTTATCCATTTTTGGTAGTCTGAAGAACTCTTTATTTTGCCTTTATTTAGTTTTTTTTGTTTTTTTTGTTTTGTTGTTGTTGTTGTTGTTGGGGTACGCAGGCCTCTCACTGTTGTGGCCTCTCCTGTTGCGGAGCACAGGCTCCGGACATGCAGGCTCAGTGGCCACGGCTCACGGGTCCAGCCACTCTGCAGCATGTGGGATCTTCCCAGACCAGGGCACAAACCCATGTCCCCTGCATCGGCAGGCGGACTCTCAACCGCTGCGCCACCAGGGAAGCCCTGGCTTTATTTTGAAGGGTATCTTTGATGAATATAAAATTCTAAGTGTAAAGCTTCCTTTTTTCCTCCCACATCACTTTGAAGACATTAATATCATTCCATTATCTTCAGCTTGTATAATCTTTGAGGAGAGATCCACTTTGTTATGGACTCCTTTAATATTTTATCCTTGATTTCCAGCAGTTTGATTAGGATGTGCCTAGGTGTGCTTCAGTGGATTTATAGTTCTCATCAAATTTGGGGAAAAAAATTTTGCCACTATTAATTCAAACATGTTTTCTGCCACATACTTTCTCCTCTGCTTCTGATCGCAGGTATGCTCGACTCCCTGAAATTATTCCACAGGTCGCTGAGGCTCTGTTCTTTTTTAATTGTTTTTGGCAGTATTTTTTCTCTGTTTCATTTTGGATAGTTTCTATATCTTTAAGTTTACTGATCTTTTCTTTTGCAGTATTTAATCTGTTTTTTAGCCCATCCAGTGGATCTTTCATTTTGGTTTTTATAATTTTTCAGCTTCAAAACTTTCACTTGGTACTTTTTTATGTCTTTCACTTCTCATTATGTCCATGATTTCCCCTTACTTTAATATACTTAAAATAACTCAAAATCCTTGTTTTCTACTTCCATCACTTTTATTTCATAGGTCTTTAGAATTAGGAAGGACTTTGACAACTAATTTAATCCACTCATGTTACAGATAAGGAAATTCAGTCCCAGAAAGAGAAGGGGAATATTAAATAACAACCAGATCACTCCTCTAGGCATTTTATGAATATTGACCAATTTAAACCTTATTATGTCCCTCTAAGACTGTTGTAATCATTATCCCCTCCAGTTGAGAGCCAGAGAGGAAACAAAGCAATTTGATATGTCAGTCACCCAGCTTCCTAGTTGTACAGTCAGGCCTTCTAATCCCCAGATCAGTGTTATTACACCATTACTGCTACCCTCACCCACCAGAAAAAAAAAAATCTTTTCAAAACTGAGCACCCATTTTGATAAGCACTATTTACAACAGCCAGGACATGGAAGCAACCAAAATGTCCATCACTGGCTAGAGGAATGGCTAAAGGAAAGGCTAAAGAAGATATGGTATATATATATATATATATACACAATGGAATATTACCCAGCCATAAAAAAAGAATGAAATCATGCTATTTGCAGCAACATGGATGCAACTAGAGATTATCACATGGAGTGAAGTAAGTCAGACAAAGGCAAATACCATATGATATCGCTTATATGTGGAATCTAAAAAAATGGTACAAATGAACTTATTTACAAAACAGAAATAGAGTCACGATGTAGAAAACAAACTTATGGTTACCAGGTGGGTAAGGGGGAGGAGGGTAAATTGGGAGATTGGGGTTGACATATACACAGTACTATATATAAAATAGATAACTAATAATAACCTACTGTATAGCACAGGGAACTCTACACAATACTCTGTAATGACCTATATGGGAAAAGAATCTGAAAAAGAGTGGATATATGTATATGCATAACTGATTCACTTTACTGTATACCTGAAACTAACACAACATTGTAAATCAACTATACTCCAATAAAATTTTTTTTAAAAAAAGCAAAACAACTATTTAATTTGGAATTAGGATACCTAAAGGTTTTTATAAGATTTCCAACCCAACATTTCCACTGATGAAGAATGAACAAAATACCTTAGGGGGATTAAGGAAATATGAGTAAAGACCTCAAACGTAGAAGACAACCACAGGGATCTGTTTGCTTCTTTAAACAGGTCATACAGGCAGTGGATCCTAATGAAATTTAAATCACTACCTTCTTTTTTTATTGTTTCATGGGCATCAGAGTGTTCACCAAAGTAACCCAGGCCAGGGCCTTTCGAACATTTTCTATAGCTGTCCAGATGACTGGAAATCAAAATGAATTCAGGCTGCATGAAATTTTAGGTAATATAAACAATCGGAGTAGTGGATGTGACTCAAAGTGAGTCTCATGACTATGGATACTTTTTTTTCGGGGTAACTAATCTTTAGCTATACTTCAAGCAGCATTGGGTGTGGGCTTTGATGTGAGATCAACCTGGGTTTAAATCCTGGCTTCACCACTTAGTGGCTATGGAACTTGGGTAAGTTACTTAAACTCTCTAAGGCTTAACTTTCTCATCTATAAAATGAAGACGATATATATTTCATAGAGTGCTTGTCAGGAGTTAAGAGAGTTAATATAATGCAATGAGCATAGAAACTGGCACATGGTAAGCTTTTAGAAAATTACTTTTATTACTCTATTTCCCTTTTGTCAGAAATCCTTCATAGTATTTTTGGAATGTATTTTTAAAATGCACAGATTTGGGAGTCAGAACAGCCTTGGTTTGAATTCTTTCTTTTTGCGGGACGCTTTTTTTTTTTTTTTGCGGTACGCGGGGCTCTCACTGCTGTGGCCTCTCCCGTTGCGGAGCACAGGTTCCGGACGCGCAGGCTCAGCAGCCATGGCTCACGGGCCCAGCCGCTCCGCGGCATGTGGGATCTTCCCGGACCGGGGCACGAACTCGCGTCCCCCGCAGCGGCAGGCGGACTCTCAACCACTGCGCCACCAGGGAAGCCCCTGAAGCCCCTTGAATTCTTGCTTTACCTCTTACTATCTATATAACCTTAGCCACATTATTTCATCTCCCTCTGAATCTGTTTTACTTATCTATAAAATATTACTCCCCAGGAGTCTAGTAAAATTTAAATTATATAACATAAGATCAAATGAGATAATATATTCATACAAAAGTTTTTATTGAGTTCCCACTGTATGCCAGGTACTGTGCTCAGGGGACCGTGATGATCAGTAGAGTCATGACCCCTGCCTTGCAGAACTTGGAGTCTAAGGGTGGGAATAAAGTGTGGGAGGCTCTACATGTGTGGGATTATGTTAGCATAGGGCAAGGCAAACCATGTGGAGGACATGAGACTTAACTGAACTGGGAAGGTCTGACCAGATGGATGAGGCGTGATTATTCAGCGTGGAGGAAAAGAGCATTATGCATATATTGCAGGAGAGCCTGGAACATGCTTAGAACCAGAAGTTCTGTATGGAATTCTATGAGTACCTGGAACACAGTAGATACTTTTTTTTCATTTGTTCATTCATTCATTCCTCTTGTTCCTTCATTCAATACATATTCCAGGTATGCTACGTGATAAGCAAAACAGATAATGTCCTTACCCTCCTGGAATTTACAGTGTAGTGATGGAATCAATCTATAAACATGTAAACCAAACATCTCAGTAAAAATTGTGATAAATAGTATGAAGGAAGCAAACAGGGCCCTTTGATAGAGGCTATCAAGCAATCTAAAAATAGGCAGGGTGGGGCGTTCTCTACAAAGGTGGATTTAAGCTGAGATAGGAAGGATGGTGAGGAGAAACCAAGTGAAGAGTAGGGAGAGTGGAGAGGTCAGCACATGCTAAGATCCCCCTGCAGGCAATGGCTCCTCACATTTGAGGACCTGCAGGATGGGAGCAGCGTGAGATCAGGGGATTGAGTCTTGAGAGGATGTCAGAAAGGTGGGCAGGGGCCAGATCACAGAGGACCTTGGGCACCATGGTGAGGAATTTTGATTTTAGTCTATGTGTAGTAAAAAACAAACAAAAATCACTGGAGGGTCTTATACGGGAGGGATATTGTCTGATTTCTAATTTTAAAAAATCATCCTGGTGTCTGTGCAGAGAAGGGAGTGGCGGAAATTGAAGTGGAATGTCTTGGACCATAGGAAGCCATAGCAATTATCTGGGTGAGAGATAACGATGCCTTAAATTAGGACGGCGGCAGTTGAGACAGGCAGAAGGGAAGATATTTGAGATACATCTTGAAAGCAAAATTGACAGAAATTTCCAAAGGACTGGATATGGGGGTGAGGGCAAGGAAGGAATTAAAGACCACTGTTAGGTATCTGGCTTAAGCAGCTGTGTGTTAGGGTAGTTCCACTTACTGATGTGGATAAAATTGAGAGAGGAACAGTTAAAAGGAGAAAATTAAGAGTTTTGATTCAGAGCCATTAAGTTTGCCATGTCTGACACGCACCTAGTGGAGATATAAAATGGGGCAGTTGGATAAACAAAACAGGATTTCTGAGCAGTGGTCCAGGTTGAAGATCTAAATCTAGGAGGTATTAGCATAGGTGGTATGTGAAACCCAGGAAATGGATATCACCTTCTTAAGAGTGAGAAAAGCAAAAAAAAAGAAAGGCAAGACTGCACCCTGAGGAATTCTAGTTTTCAGACACATCAAAGAGAACTGGCCACAGAGGTAGGAAGGGGGCAAGGAAGTGTGGTACTGAAGAAGTCCAAGAGAGGAAAGATTTCAAGAAGGAACAGTGGTTAACAGAGGGCAAATTAAGACCAAGCTGGAAAACTTTCCACTGGATTTAGCAACATGGAGGTCACTAGAGACTCAGCACTTTCAAAGTCAAATTTTAAATATGTTTCATGATGTAATTCCCATGTAACTGAATGGGAGTAGCTCCAGGTTATATAATTAGTGACAATCAGTCTTGAATATAAGCTGAGCCTATTTATTAGGATGACCCACTGGAAATAATCAGGGTTGGGCCTTCTGGCCTAGCCTGGGATGGGTAGCTAATTAATTATTTTGTGATCTAAATTGCTGAGGTGGCCACATTCTGCGGTCAAGCATTTGACTCACAGATTACATGTTCAAGTCTAGGTTTTAGGCCATTTTAGGCCTTTTGCCCAAAATGCCACCCTATCTAAAAAGGCAGATGGAAAGCATCTCACTAGTCTCCAGTCCTCCACAGCATAGGCATTCAATATGTTTTTGATGAAGATGGAGAGGTTTGATGCGCATGTCTGGGGTTGAGAAGGTTAGAGAGAAGAAACTAACGTGTATGGCAGGCTGATGCTTGGGGCTTTCCAGGCTTTGCATATGTAATCTCACTCCATATTCAAAACAGTCTCACAAGTTATTATTATCTCTGTTTTTTAGCTATAAATAGCAGATACTGGATCTAAATGCATGTTTGGTAGACTCGAAAGCCCTTTCTGTTACATCAGGGCTTCTTCAACTGTGTTAAATAGTCTTACGGATATTACATGAAAGAAAAAAATGACCTATAGTCAAAACTTGGGCAAATGCTCTGTTAAGTAAATTAAAATGCAGAACTTTTCAGAGACTTAATGTGTTGTTGGGCATTTTAAATCTCCAAGAGCAGTATGTTGTATACAATTTATCCAAATGTATTTGACCAGGTAACTTTATTTCTTTTCCTCCTCACCTCTGGTGCATATCTCAGGAACTAGTACTCCACAGAGCATACTATGGGAACCCTGCACATAGCACTATATTCCCTTGTGGTGATTCTACAGATGAAAAGCTTAATAGCCAGACGGTTAAAGAAACTTGCTCATAGTGGCACAGCAAGGTAGATGCCAACTAAAGACTAGAATCAAAGACTCCTGAATCTTACTGCTCTACATTAAATCTCTTCCTGCTTGAGTAAATTTTCAGTAGCTGGAAGGTGCTTTCAAACTATTTGCCAAGATTTACTAGGCCACAGATTTATTAAATGCTCCTGAAGTAATTGAAAAATTGATACGGTTCTTTTGGAAAGCCATTTGACCGTATGTGCCATAAGCTTTGAAACCGTTTGTATCCTTCAACCCAGCCATCCTATTCTACAGGAAGTATCTTCAGTAAGTAACTTAGAATACAGAAAAACTGGGTGCTCAGTACTCTAATTGTTTAATGTTAGTGGAATGGAACAATGTGCAGTCATCATAAAAAGTTTACATTTCTCTAATAATATTAAATGGAAAAATAAAGATATAAAAATGTAATAGTATGACCTCAACTATGTTATAAAAATTAAGAATGAAAGGAAATACAACAAAGTATTAATGGCGGTGGAATTTGGGGCCATTTTTTTTCTTTTATAATCTTTTCTATGTTCTCTTTAGGAGAACGTATGACTTTTATAATCAACAAAAAATAAACTACCTTAAAAAATTCATTGGAACGATAAGAGAAGGTGCCCGTCATATTGATATTGGCTAAAAAAAGGTTGGAGCCCTGTAATGACTTAATGAATGGTCCTTGTGTACCTTCTGTAGGCTTGCTTCAATGATAGCATGACTGTGTGTTCCTCTGTCTAGACATCACGTCACAAAGCTTTTAAAACTACAGCAACACAGCGCTGCTCTAAGCTTTTGCTTCCATCTGTTAATACTGTTTCCTTCCATTTTGACATCATAATGCAGTCTCTGTGGGATTACAATGACATTATCTTGACAATTCTATAGTGAGCCACAGAACTAATACTGGAGTCATTTTCTGCTCCCAAACCTCCTCCCTGTGACTTCTCTCCCACGTTTTGGTGATCAGAACTCTTTCCTCTCCGTGTTTCTCTGCTTCACACTTTTATTATTAGGACAATCTATCAGAAAAATGACATATGGACCAAACCTTGAGCCATTTGAATGTCTAGACACCAGGCTCATTTCATTAGATTCTAACTGGAAATTAAGTTCAAATAAATTTCTAAACAATGTCATTCTATTTCCCACACATTGGCTTCATTCCTTCTATCCCCTTTTTATCCTTCCTTCCTTCCTTCGTTCCCTCCTTCTTCCCTTCCTTCGTTTCCCCCTCTCCCTCCCTCACTTTCTCCCTTATTTTCTTTCCTCTCCTAAATATTTACTGAGCACCTTCCTTGGGTCTGGCACCATGATAAGTGCCAGGAGTTCAGTAGCAAACATGTGAACAACAGTACAAGTACCTGCCTTCATAGAGATTATGATCTGGTGGAGAAGGCAGAAATTATACAAACATTATAAGTATGATAATTAAGTGTTGAGAAGAAGATGTGCAGAGACTGACAAATCATATGAAGGGAGATATCTATCAGTCTGGGTGTTGAGAAATGTTTTCCTAAGGAACCGATGTTTATGATGAGACTGAAAGATACCTAGCAGTCACCAGGAGAAAGATAGTTGGATTCTTTCACGATTGGGTTTTACAGGTAGGTGTGATCAAGGGAACAGTGGGGTCCAGGAATTCAGGACATAATTAAAATTTTAAAATGATGGATCATGAAATCAAAACTGATTATAAAGGAAAATGAAGATAGGAGAGGTCTTTTTTTTTTTTTTTTTTTTTTTGCGGTACGCGGGCCTCTCACTGTTGTGGCCTCTCCCATTGTGGAGCACAGACTCCAGACGCGGCGGCTCAGCGGCCATGGCTCACGGGCCCAGCCGCTCCGCGGCATGTAGGATCTTCCCGGACCGGGGCACGAACCCGTGTGCCCTGCATTGGCAGGCGGACTCTCAACCACTGCGCCACCAGGGAAGCCCCGGAGAGGTCTTATTGATAGAGAGAAAGCTTAGGTGTCAATGGAGGCCACAATGAGGTCCAAGAAAAGTGAACGGGAATCCTTGAGCATATAGATATAGAAGGAGATGAGGCTGTGGAGCCCCAAATAACTATTTACAGGCGACTCATGAATTAGCAATTTGGAGGAGAAGCTGTTGCAGAGAGTAAGAAAGTGCAGGATGAAAACATGGAAGATAATAGAGTGAAGAAAGGGTCATTGGAGAGGAAGAAAAGGAGCAATTGAGAGCACAGAGCATTGGATGGTTCATTTATAGGGATGCTGAGGTCTCCCAGGATGATGAGAGGAACTGGAGTAGAGAGGAAGATGGTGAGCTGAGCACTGAAGTTTTTTTTGAAGGGATAATAGGGCTGGTGCTCTACACTACCATCATTTTATAGATCAGAGTTTCTCAAAGTGTGGTCTACAGACTCCAGGGAGTCCCCAAGATCTTTTCAGGGTGATGCCTGGGTGTTCAAAACAATTTTACAATAATACTAAGACATTATTCGCTCTTTTCACTGTGTTTATGTTTGCACTGACAGTGTGAAAGTAATGGTGGACCAGTCCCTCCCATCAGGAAACTTGCACAAGCCTCTTAGACAGCCTCATCCACCAGAGGGCAGACAGCAGAAGCAAGAAGAACTACAATCCTGCAGCCTGTGGAACAAAAACCACATTCACAGAAAGATAGACAAGATGAAAAGGCAGAGGGCTATGTACCAGATGAAGGAACAAGAAAAAAACCCAGGCTTCCCTGGTGGTGCAGTGGTTGAGAGTCCGCCTGCCGATGCAGGGGACGCGGGTTCATGCCCCGGTCTGGGAGGATCCTGCATGCCGCGGAGCGGCTGGGCCCATGGGCCGTGGGCGCTGAGCCTGCGCGTCCGGAGCCTGTGCTCCGCAGCGGGAGAGGCCACAGCAGTGAGAGGCCCGTGTACCACAAAAAGCAAAACAAAACAAAACAAAAAACCAGAAAAACAACTAAATGAAGTAGAGATAGGCAACCTTCCAGAAAAAGAATTCAGAATAATGATAGTGAAGATGATCCAGGACCTCGGAAAAAGAATGGAGGCAAAGATCGAGAAGATGCAGGAAATGTTTAACAAAGACCTAGAAGAATTAAAGAACAAACAAACAGAGGTGAGCAATACAATAACTGAAATGAAAACTACACTAGAAGGAATCAATAGCAGAATAACTGAGGCAGAAGAACGGATAAGTGACCTGGAAGACAGAATGGTGGAATTCACTGCTGCAGAACAGAATAAAGAAGAAAGAATGAAAAGACATGAAGACAGCCTAAGAGACCTCTGGGACAACATTAAACGCAACAACAGTCACATTATAGGGGTCCCAGAAGAAGAAGAGAGAGAGAAAGGACCCAAGAAAGTATTTGAAGAGATTATAGTCGAAGACTTCCCTAACATGGGAAAGGAAATAGCCACTCAAGTCCAGGAAGCGCAGCGAATCCCATACAGGATAAACCCAAGGAGAAACACGCTGAGACACATAATAATCAAATTGGCAAAAATTAAAGACAAAGGAAAATTATTGAAAGCAGCAAGGGAAAAACGACAAATAACATACAAGGGAACTCCCATAAGGTTAAGAGCTGATTTCTCAGCAGAAACTTTACAAGCCGGAAGGGAGTGGCATGATATACTTAAAGTGATGAAAGGGAAGAACCTACAACCAAGATTACTCTACCTGGCAAGGATCTCAGTCAGATTCGAGGGAGAAATCAAAAGCTTTACAGACAACCAAAAGCTAAGAGAATTCAGCACCACCAAAGCAGCTCTACAACAAATGCTAAAGGAACTTCTCTAAGTGGGAAACACAAGAGAAGAAAAGGACCTACAAAAAAACCCCAAAACAATTAAGAAAATGGTCATAGGAACAAATATATCGATAACTACCTTCAACATGAATGGATTAAATGCTCCAACCAAAAGACACAGGCTTGTTGAATGGATACAAAAACAAGACCCATATATATGCTGCCTACAAGAAACCCACTTCAGACCTAGGGCCACATACAGGCTGAAAGTGAGGGGATGGAGAAAGATATTCCATGCAAATGGAAATCAAAAGAAAGCTGCAGTAGCAATACTCATATCAGATAAAATAGACTTTAAAATAAAGAAAGTTACAAGAGACAAGGAAGGACACTCCATAATGATCAAGGGATCAATGCAAGAAGAATATATAACAATTATAAATATATACGCACCCAACATAGGAGCACCTCAATACATAAGGCAACTACTAACAGCTATAAAAGAGGAAATCGACAGTAACACAATAATAGTCGGGGACTTTAACACCTCACTTACACCAATGGACAGATCACCCAAAATGAAAATAAATAAGGAAACAGAAGCTTTAAATGACACAATAGACCACAGAGATTTAATTGATATTTATAGGACATTCCATCTAAAAACAGCAGATTACACTTTCTTCTCAAGTGCGCATGGAATATTCTCCAGGAGAGATCACATCTTGGGTCACAAATCAAGCCTCAGTAAATTTAAGAAAATTGAAATAATATCAAGCATCTTTTCTGACCACACCACTATGAGATTAGAAATGAATTACAGGGGGCTTCCCTGGTGGCGCAGTGGTTGGGAGTCCGCCTGCCGATGCAGGGGACACGGGTTCATGCCCTGGTCCGGGAGGATCCCAAATGCCACAGAGCGGCTGGGCCCATGAGCCATGGCCGCTGGGCCTGCACGTCCGGAGCCTGTGCTCCACAGCGGGAGAGGTCACAACAGTGAGGGGCCCACATACCACAAAAAAAAAAAAAAAGAATTACAGGGAAAAAAATGTAAAAAACACAAACACATGGAGGCTAAATAATACATTACTAAATAACCAAGAGCTCACTGAAGAAATCAAAGAGGAAATCAAAAAATACCTAGAGACAAATGACAATGAAAACACGGTGATCCAAAACCTATGGGATGCAGCAAAAGCAGTTCTAAGAGGGAAATTTATAGCTATACAAGCCTACCTCAAGAAACAAGAAAAATCTCAAATAAACAATCTAACCTTACACCTAAAGGAACTAGAGAAAGAAGAACAAACAAAACCCAAAGTTAGCAGAAGGAAAGAAATCATAAAGATCAGGGCAGAAATAAATGAAATAGAAACAAAGAAAACAATCACAAAGATCAATAAAACTAAAAGCTGGTTCTTTGAGAAGATAAACAAAATTGATAAACCATTAGCCAGACTCATCAAGAAAAAGAGGGAGAAGACTCAAATCAATAAAATTAGAAATGAAAAAAGAGAAGTTACAACAGACACCACAGAAATACAAAGCATCCTAAATGACTACTACAAGCAACTCTATGCCAATAAAATGGACAACCTGGAAGAAATGGACAAATTCTTAGAAAGGTATAACCTTCCAAGACTGAACCAGGAAGAAATAGAAAATATGAACAGACCAATCACAAGTAATGAAATTGAAACTATGATTAAAAATATTCCAACAGGGGCTTCCCTGGTGGCGCAGCGGTTGAGAGTCCGCCTGCCGATGCAGGGGACGCGGGTTCGTGCCCCGGTCCGGGAGGATCCCACATGCCGCGGAGAGGCTGGGCCCATGAGCCATGGCCACTGGGCCTGCGCATCCGGAGCCTGTGCTCCGCAACGGGAGAGGCCCCAACAGTGAGAGGCCCGCATACCGCAAAAAAAAAAAAAATTCCAACAAACAAAAGTCCAGGACCAGATGGCTTCACAGGCGAATTCCATCAAACATTTAGAGAAGAGCTAACACCCATCCTCCTCAAACTCTTCCAGAAAATTGCAGAGGAAGGAACACTCCCAAACTCATTCTATGAGGCCACCATCACCCTGATACCAAAACCAGACAAAGATACTACAACAAAAGAAAATTACAGACCAATATCACTGATGAACATAGATGCAAAAATCCTCAACAAAATACTAGCAAACAGAATCCAACAACACATTAAAAGGGTCATACACCATGATCAAGTGGGATTTATCCTAGGGATGCAAGGATTCTTCAATATAGGCAAATCAATCAACGTGATACACCATATTAACAAACTGAAGAATAAAAACCCTATGATTGTCTCAATAAATGCAGAAAAAGCTTTTGACAAAATTCAACTCCTATTTATGATAAAAACTCTCCAGAAAGCGGGCATGGAGGGAACCTACCTCAACATAATAAAGGCCATATATGACAAACCCACAGCAAACATCATTCTCGATGGTGAAAAACTGAAAGTATTTCCTCTAAGATCAGGAACAAGACAAGGATGTCCACTCTCACCACTACTACTAAACATAGTGTTGGAAGTCCTAGCCATGGCAATCAGAGAAGAAAAAGAAATAAAAGGAATACACATTGGAAAAGAAGTAAAACTGTCACTGTTTGCAGATACTATACATAGAGAATCCTTAAGATGCCACCAGAAAACTACAAGAGCTAATCAATGAATCTGGTAAAGTTGCAGGTTACAAAATTAAGGCACAGAAATCTCTTGCATTCCTATACACTAATGATGAAAAATCTGAAAGAGAAATTAAGGAAACACTCCCATTTACCACTGCAACAAAAAGAATAAAATACCTAG